>CM060090.1:6369948-6435996 GCA_030522485.1 Stenchaetothrips biformis | reverse complement strand
CCTTCGCCCGAACGACTCCTCGTCATTGAAACACAAAAACAGGAGAAGGGGGGGGGGGCTTGATTCCCGTCTATCTCATTTCGCCATCTTCCTGCCGCGGCTGCCGCCCGCCCTGCCCTCGTTATGAGGCGCTCCGCGGAATGACAACCTTCAATCTGCCGCCGCGGCGCCGCCCCGTCTCTCTCGCACCGCCGCAGGACGCGCCGTGAGTGCGAGCGGGACAGAGCGACGCTGTTGGGAGCGAGCGAGCACACGCGGCCCTTGTGTGGCCTCTGATTTTGGCCTGCCTGCCCTGGCTGCCTGACTGGCTGCCTGCCTGGCTGGACGTGCGAACTCGCGGCCGTGTCGGCGCCCCGAGGAGGCGCTGCTGGCTGACAGCGCGCCCCATTCCGAGCTGTGCCTTCTGTCTTTCTTGCGGCGCCCTTAGGGTGTGAGAGAGACGGCGCGGTGAGCGCTTGTTCGGACGTGGTTCCAAAACTCAGCGCGCGGCGCGGGCGGTGTGGGTGAGGGCAATTGCGACCTAATGCGCGGCCGTCTTTCGTCGCCACTCCCGGGATGCCACTCCCGGGATGGCCGGGCAGGCGGTAAACAGCAGCGCGGTGGGCCGAACCCGCCTTCCGCCCGGGGCGTTGTTATCGGGGGCCTATTTGGGCGCCGAGTCAGCGGCTGCTTGCTTCTCTGCGTTCTCGGTGTCGTTGCGATTCTTCACTGCTTCGCGGTCCGGTCCGGGGCGCCTAGCAGCGGGCCGGGCCGCCGCACGGCCGCGTGCCGCGGTGCTGCCTACCCCCGCTCCGTCGGGCGCCACATTGCCGAGGATTACGCGAACGGGCCCGGCCGAAAAACGGCATGAGCCCTTATGTTTGACTTATTGCGTGTTTTTTTGTGGTTGTTGTCTTCGAGTCCCTATTTTGACTTGAAGACAATAACCACAAAAAAAGGGTTGTCGCTGCGTGCTTTTCGCGCGCGCATGTGTGTGTGTGAGCGCCTCATTTGCATAACCGACGCGGTGTGGCGCGTCTCGCAACTGAACGCAAACAGAGCGCACCGCGCACGCATACCGCCGCGCGTGCGTTTGCAATGCACGCCCTGCACGTGTGCGTATGAGACGCGGGGTGCGTGGCGGTGCGGGGCGGCCCGGCCCACGCGGTCCGGCCAGGAAGTGCGTAATTAGGCAGCGCGATGCGGAGCGGCGCGCGGGGCAATGGGAACGGATTAGCCAGGATTTCCGCCAATGCAGCAACGCGCCCGGACTTTGTTGTGTTGAGGCCGATCGTTCAACGCAACGCTTCGCCATGCTACCTGCCAGGAGGACGCCCTTTTCCTACGCGCTCGCCGTTGTCCTGTTGCAGACCCCGCTGGGGTCCTAGGGGCCACGTCGCGCGCTGACCACATCGACCTGCCGCTGCTCGCTGGTGGAGGTTGCGGCGGACTACACCAAGAAGAAGCACGTGCTGCGCCTCAACTCGGCCAGCGGCTCGGAGCTGCTGCTGCAGGCGGACTCGGGCGCCGACCTCAGGCAATGGGTGCGCTTGCTGCTCGACCAGGCGGGCGACGCCCCTAACCATGCCGATACGCCGGCCGCGGGCGCGAGCCAGGGCCTGTCCCCCCCCGTGGCCCACAAGGGCATCAAGAAAGCTGACGGCGCTGCGCATACCGGTCGCCGGACGGCGCCGGCTTGCCACGTCGTCGGGTCACGGGTCCGTGGCCAGCCCCCCCGCACAGCAAGGCTCGGCAAGCAAAGCACTCCGGGGCAGGCCAGCAGGCACGGTGGGGTTGGCCGCTGCCGCAGGTGCTGCCGCAGCTTGCCGTCGCCCAAGTCCAAGACGTGGAAGGGCCGCGTTGGCCAAGACAGTTCCGCAAGATGCACCAGGGCGGCGGCGGCAACTTCGCTCGCCCAGCTCGCCGACGGCGCCCCAAGCCCAGCCCCATGCGACGGGCGTGGCCATCGGAGTGCCCCCTCAGTGGACTGCCCGCCCGTCGTCGTTCTCGGAGGCGGTGCCGCTGCTAGTCGAGCTGTTGCACCTCCATCGTGGAGGCCAGGGGCTTGGAGTGTGATTCGGCATCTACCGTGTGCCCGGCAATACAGCCGACCGTCACACCTCCCTTACCGAGTCCATCAACAAGGGATTAGAACCCACGTCTATCCTCTTGGTATGTAGTGCTGCACCTTCGCTACTGGTTTTCTTGCACCATTGCAGTACTTTTTCCTTTGCAAGGTGATAAGTGACGCGTATTTTGTGGTCTCAGGATCCTCGGTGGGGGGCGACGTGTATGTGATCTCAAGTCTGCTCAAGTCATTCTTTTCTTCCGTCGCCTGCCTGACTCTTTGTTCACAACGGAATTTGTATTCCATCTTTCATCGAAAGCTGATAAAATTGACAGCCCCACTCCAAGAGGGTCCATTGCTATCCACGCAAAATTGTAAGTGGAGGTTTATTACATTCTGAGCCTCTTAAAGTTTGCTGTGCAGTATCCTCAATTTAATTATTGCTTTGTTCTCTGTTTTAAAAATATCCAAAACATTAGATTCGTGAGTTACCAGAGCATAATTATGAGACACTTAAGTACCTGCTTTCGGCATCTGAAGCGAGTCGTTGAGACATTCTCATACAAATAAATGGAAGCACGCAACCTTGCTATTGTGTTTGGACCATCATTAGTGCCGTGCTGGGCGATGATAACATGGTCACTATGGTTACCAAGATATTCTAGTCTAAGCCAATGCCGCAAAAAAAAAGTCGTAGAATAACACTAATATTCCAATGTAAGTTGCTTGCCATTAGTGTTCTTTGATAAATACTGTGCCCTATATATTGAATTTTCCCAAAGGTGTGCATCCATCAACTATGAATATTATATTTTTCCTATTTTTAGGTCGATTGGTTCTTCTCAGAAGATGATTCTGAGATGTTTCCAATGCCCGTTTCAGGAAGGATTTCAAAACGCTTCTATTAACTTGCCTAGGTTCAGAAGCAGTTGCTGCATGCAACAGTTGCTGCTTCAAAAGTCTAAAATCAGAGGTTTCATTGTTGGAAATATTCATAAAGTGGAAGGTAAACTTCATGTCAATGGCAAAAGTAACTAGTCTAGTGGTACAACAGAAAACAGAAGTAATGGGTTTTTAATCTTTTTTCAGGGCATGAAAGCTGAATCTCCCAGTAAAGATGTTAGTGCCAGAGATATTGTATCTTCAATAATTACTAGCTGCGTAATCGCAATATTCAAAGAGGAAAAACAAAAAGAAGGTCTGAAAGTGAACAAGATCAGAAGCTGGTATGCACAACAATTCCTTATTTCAATCATCATAACTTCTTGAGCCAATCTTCACACTTTGAAACTAATGCAAGTTTTTTTTTTTTTTTTTTAAATTTTTTTTTTATTAAACTTATTAGATGGCTGATATTCAACGACCAAAGAACAAGGATCATTCATCTGGATTTATGTCTGATCCTGATTCCCCTCCTCCAACCACCTCACTTAGTCATAAACGATGTTCCCTAACTGACCCAATGCGTATTCATGTAGAGACAGAGGCTTCCATTGAGGCGAGGAGCAGCAATGATCCTGCTCCCTCAATACCTGCATCATCTATCCCAACAATAACAACATCATCACCTAAAAGTAAGATCTTTTTTGTTGTTTATTTTTTAAATGTCAATAATAAATAATAATAACTTGTCTTGAATCTTATCTTAATCCTGCAATCTTTTAACAGCTTCATTAGCATTACGATATAAGTCACCTCACAGTGACGATGTTGCTATTATGAGCTATCTAATCTAGCTCAGACCACCCAGGAAAGAATAAAGCGGTTTGAACAAGAGAATAAAGCTATGCTGGAAAGAGATTTGTATCGCCAGAATAGAGATTCTCAGCAGTGGGATGAGCAAAGAAAACAAATTGAGAGACAATGGCTTGAAGCCAAACAAGAACTTGAAGCTGATGACGCTCTGGATAGTGTAATTAGTGCTGCCTCAGGTACGTTTTAGTAATGTGATTCTATCAAGGCTTTCTCTAATAGTCCAAGTTCTTAACTTGTACATGTTCTTTCAGATAAAAAATTAAGTGGAGAAAAACTTCGAGTTGATTCTGTTAGGTCTCTTCTTAGTAGTACAAGCAGTAGTGGCTGTGCCAGTGGGGGTGCTACTCCACCTCAGAGATCATCTTGGCGAGTTGGATGGGGATCCCGTCTTTCTTCTACTTCGAACACTTCCAACTCAGCTTCATCTCTTGTAGGGGCCACTCAAGCTGCCCCAGCAATCAGTTTACCAGTTGCCCAAAATAATGGACATCTAAAAAGAATGAAGACTGGCAAGGAACGGGTAAGCTCCACTGATTATAATGTCACATTTAAATCTGTACAGGCTTATTAATGTTTCTGTTTTGGTGTTTGCAGAGGTCAGGCTCTTTAGACTCTCTCCAGGGAGTACCAGCTTGTGAGCGGACTTACAGTCACATGTCAGACGAAGGTAATTACGTTATGGATTACATTAAAGATTTGCACTTTCTGTCATAGTTGAACCAGAAAATCAGAATCGCCAAACTGCGACATGTTCACATCAGATTTATTGAAGTGTTATACTCCAATTCAAACTGGGCTAAAATATTAGAAAAATTAAAAATGGGACACCTTTAATTCAGATCGGGAAATTCTTGACTTATTTGTTTCCTTTTTTTTTAATTTTTTTTTATTTGAGGCTGCTTGAGGGTAAAGTGTTCCTACCAGCCAGGTTTCCCTCATGGGTGGGTTTGTGTTGTAGGCCGGACAAGATTACACGCTCAAACCAGGCTGGCGAGCACTCATATTTTCTCAGGAAGTAGAGTAGGAAGGTAAGCAGTGTGTGTGCTGCTTAAACTTCCTCAACATTGCTTATTAACAGTGTGCTTCGTTTGTGAAACTGCTATAATTTGCACATTTGCAGCAATTCTGAAATTTAGATAAAATGAAGGTGGTTTCTCCTAGGCCATTATTTTTATAATAATTTCTCATCCTTTGTTTGAATTTAATTCAGTTGTTCATGAATTGTTCATGCTCGGCCTGATAGGTCAACAAGGCAACCAACATCTATTACTCTTCAAACAATCCAACAAGACCCTAATGCCTCAATCGACAAGATCAGTAAAGACTTCATTTTAAAAATGCAGCATATGAGGATGTGTAAATCATGAAAGTAATTTGGAACCTTCTGCAATTTTTTTTGTTTTGTTTCTGTGCTAACTATATAACACATGCTTGCATCTACCACCTTTTGCACTCAAGGAGAAAGCTATTTGTCTTTTTTTTTTTTTTTTAATTCCTCCTGATGTTACTGATTTTTACATTTTATTTAATAATCTGCCCAAAACTTGCAAATTGTTTGAATGTGTGGATAACAACTGCGGTCAAAGGCTACACCTGAAGAATACCAAAGCATCTATTCTTCTTTGCAACTTTTCCAAAAATTCTTTGTTAATTATGGAATGCTTGATACCAGATCAAAGGCCCACATTACCTCAAACAATATGAATAATGTCAAAATATTCAAACTTTATATTAGTATTTTTATTTGTTTTAGGTGGAGATCTCTTGGCAACTCTTACGTCTACTTTTGACCAAAAAATGAAATCCCTCCTGGGAGCAAGCAAGCCTAATTCTACAGCAGCTAAAGTGGTCCCAACAAAAACCAGTACCAAGACTTCCAACAGTGGTTCAGCAGCTGCATCCAGTTCCTCTAAGTCAAGTTCAACAACAAACACAGTGACCACAACAGCTGCTCCCGTGTCTTGTGATGTGAAAGCAGACTCAAACAAGACTACTACTGCCCCAGAGCGCCTGCACCTCTTAAACTGTGATGAAGATATTCCATTTGCGGATACTGATGCAACAGAACTGGAGTCTCAAGGAACTCAGGCATCATCTCTGCCAGTTAATCTTCTTGCTCAAGGACAGACAGTATCCCCCACAGCTCTCCTCAGCTACAGGGATCCAAGCTTACACCGAGCTTCACGCATTTTGCGCTCTTCTACGGTCAGTATTTCTACTTTTTGGGACAAAAGCAAAGGACCTTTTGTAGCCTTATGCAGTTAATGTAAACTGATCTAAATTATTTTCTCAATTTCAGGTACCTGCCATTTCAACAAATGTTGACAACAAGGAGACCATGGATAATTCAGGAGCTAAATGCTCTCCTCTACGATGGTCTACTCCTGTAAATGTGGCTGATTGCATTTTTATTGGTGAAACTGAAAGAACTTTGTTTGAGAAGAAAGCAGATACTACTGTGCAACCAAGTATTGCTATGGGCAGGCCTGAAGCTGGTCCAGTCAGTACGACAAGTAGTTCGCCTGTGAAAACAAGCTTGGCAAGCGTTAATGCTCCTTGTAGTGGACCTGTTAATACGCAATGTGATAAGTTAAAACACTCAGAGTCATCAAACAAGACTGATTGTTTTCAGTCCTCAACTAAACTAAAACGTTCAGAATCACTTAACAAATCCTCTGACCGCTCAGACAGTATCTTAAACTTAAAACTCCGCCGCTCAGAGTCTCTCAACAAAAATGATCGTGCAGAAATGAACTTGAATGTTAAGTTAAGGAGGTCTGAGTCACTTAATAAAGAATGAACGAAGTGATTCTAAACTGAAACGTTCAGACTCGCTCACAAAGACTGAGAAAACTGAATCAAATATGAACCGCAGGACGCCAACAAGAAAACAGAGCTAATTCTCGAGGTAATTGTGGTGGCAGCACCAATATTCGTGACAAGGAAACTACTAAAATGTTCATTCAAAATGCTACCATAGTGCTCACCAAACTAAAGCGCAAGAACGGAATGCCAGAAAGATCCATCAAAAGGCGGCATACTGTTGGTGGTACCAAAGATTTTGACAAAATACACTGGCTGGACAATCGCCTTCAAAGTGATCAATGGGAAAGTAATAATACCTCTGTGGGTTCAAAAGAAAAAAAGTCACTAAGAACATCCTCACCTGATCTGAGTTCATCTAGACTTGCAGGAATTCTTGTTGAAGTTAGCCTTTTGCATTCCGGTGATGTACATCGCCCTCACAGTCTCCCTGATCCTAACCTGGTCTCTGCTGTTTTTAAAGTACCACTTTGAGTCACATGTTTTGACAGATTTATCCTTTTAAATGTATCAATTTGAAAAGAAGTGGACCATACTTGTCTTCATCTGTAGTAACTTTAATTTTATTGTTCAACTTTCAAATCTTATCAACACACAAATGGATCAATTTTACTTAAGGAGATATGGTATTTCTGCATCAGTGTTGACCAATATTATAAATCCCATTAAGACTGACTGGGCACTTGCGTCTTTTGACTTCCTAGGAAACCAAAACATTTTATGTTCTGTTAAAAAATGCTTTTTAGTGCAAGTTGCTTTAATCTAATTAGCGACTTGTTTGGTGTTTTATTATCCAATTAAATGTATTAGTCTGCTGGAGTTGCCCTGGGCAGACATTTGTTGCTAAGCATTGTGATATGTAACATCCTTGATTAGTCTCCTCTTTAAATAAAATTGAGTGCTTGTAATGGTTAAAATAAGGAGTGTTTGTGTGATGAGTGTGCACTTGATAGCACATTTTATTTGTGTTGGTGTGTTTGTGTGCAGTTGCTCAAGTTCCACTTTGTGGAGTTTCTAAAATTTCTTTGGATATATTGACATGGTTTTTAAGTAAGCTTATTTTAAGTAACACACAATGGACAGCAATTGCTGAGTAGATTTGTTGTTTTTTGTGAATGTGAAAGAATGTTGCATTGAGGGAGTATCCCTGTGATATGGGTAGCAAAGGGTCATTTCCTGACTCTGTTGAGTCTACAATCCAACCAAAACAATATTATAGTTAAAATTCAGTATTTTAAATATTCATAATAAGATTTTGCTTGTGTGTTCATGTAATAAAGCCAGGTGGGCCGCGATTGGAAGACAGTTCCAATGACTGAGTGTTGTGTAAATGCTATTGCCTTCCTTTTTTAATATATAAAAAAAAATTCCCTCCGCACATTGCTGATAGCTGTGCTGTTTCATTGCAAAATATCAGTTTCATCTTCCTTTTTAAAACTTCTATGTTCGAGTTAACACTTTAAATCATAACATTTTATGTATACAGTAATTGTAATTGAATGATACCCCAGCTGCCCTGACAGCTTTTGACCAAATGTGTGTTGAGCATTTGTGAAAGTGGGGGAACATGTTACCTCAGGATGTGCAAAACTTGCTACCCAAACATTCCTGTTGTAGCTTTAAGGTGGCCCTATAAAGTTAACCTGCCATGTTTTTGGTGTGTGTGAGTGTGTGTGAGAGTGAGTGTCTGTGTATCGGCGTGTTTTTGTTTTCACTGCTATCTTAAGAAGGTGCACCCAAATTATGATAGAAGCTTTATTTCTTTTGTTATGCCTGAAAGGCTTTTCTTCTTTTCCTTTTAAGTTACTTGCTAGAGCGGAATTGCTCGTGGTGAAAAATTTAGTTTTGCTTTAACTGTGATTATGCAAAAGACCTTATGGTCTTTTGAACTCTGTACATATTACATCAAGAATGTGCTTTAAGTTAGACTCCAAATTGTAGTATGTATTATTGTATTTGTTTGTGTATAATTTACATGTTAAATGTGCATTTTCATTATTGGACAGCCTTTGTGAATTTAACTTAAACTGTATTGCAATATGAGCACACATTGGATGCAGATCCTTCAATGTTTGTGTAAAGTATTATGGTTGAGATGGAAGAATAAAGCAAATAAGTATAACTTTGAGAGTATTTACTGTCACAGTGTGATATTTCAATGTGGTCTAGATTTATTTTGTTGTCTTCGACTAGGACTATAAATCTGTACTTATTGTAATTTATGGCTGCTTCTCTCAACAGAACAACTTAGCATTTTTTGTTTTACTGGTAATTAAGTCATAACCAAATTTTCTGAATGAAATCACTGTATAGAATGTATTAATTTATATTCAAAACACAAATAAAAATGTGTATTGGTCTTTACATGGCATGACAATGTACCTGATTCATGTTTTATCTACTTTATTGTTGGTAATGGTTAAGCATGGATCTCAAACTTGCCAGTCCTCAATCATATCAAATACATATGCACTTCTTTTATAAAAGTTTATATGTATACATGGTAATAGAAAATCTCTTTGTGAATAAACACTATTCAATGATGAAAACGGTGCATTCATTCTCCCCACTTCCTCTCTATCCTGAGCTTGCATGGCGTACACCCTGTTGACGCAATGCCGCGATGAGGTAGTTTGAGGAAAAACTATTAAGTCACAAAGTGCCAGGTTTCGTGTGAAATATTTGGCAGTATTAGCCTCACAGAGTTGTGAAATGTTCAGTGGTAGCAGTGGTTTGTTGGATTTTAATTAATGAAGTACAGAAGTTTTCACATTAGAGAAAACCTTGATGGAAGACAAAATTTTGAGATGAATGCATGCACTTTACTTCCGGTTTGATGAAAACTTCCATCAAACATATGATGTAAGTAGTCCCTAACTTGTTTCTGTTTTCTAGTCTTTATTATAAAAACCAATAAGAAACCAAATTGCGTGGTTATTGTGCAATAATCGTACAAAAAAATTCTTAGTCTAAAAATAGGGTGCACCGTCACATTGTTCTAACATCACAATTAAAATATTTTAAAGAACAGTTTTTTTATGCTTTCATTAAAACTTTGTGTCTCCTTTGGTGCCACACAAATAAGAACAGTCTCAGTATGAGCAAAAATGAAAATTATAAAATATTGCCAAACAGTCTTCAGCTCTTAACTACATAAAAGATGTCTCTGAATTCTCAGAGTCACAAACAAACAAACCACACACACACACACACATACTCACGAAACAGGGAGACTGCTCTCCCAAACTATATAATATGTACAAGACAAGCATTAACTTCGTTGATGATGAGACATTCATCATCATGAACTAGGAATAAATTATTTGTTACTAATACAAATACAGATCTATACTCAAAAGGTACTTTGACATGAATTAAAAAAAGAAAAGACTGAAAACAGAGAGAGGGATGTGAATGTAATGTAAAAGTTCAATAAAAGTATAAAACTTGATTGAACCATGATTTTACTGACAACCAGAGGTTTTAGTTTCTCATTTGTTTAGAATGAGTTTGAAAGGATACAATCATGACCAATCAGTTTTTCACCCATTCAAATTCATTCCCAAGTTCCACTATGCAGGATGCAAGTTAGGGTCTGGTAAAAGTGGAACTGAATTCTCTCCCGCCTCCTTTTCTTTTATGTCGGATAGCTGCAACATCATGCAGCTCTAAGTCATTGTACTTGATCCCAGCAGGGCTGCCTGAATCTGAAAATAATGTGAACATTTTAAGTTGTTTTCCTGCTCATTGTGTATGCACCTTACAAAATTCTTTTTAGTGTGATAAAACTACACGAACCTTTTAGAGTTGAGTCCAGTTGTTTCTTGCGTGCTGACATGAATAAAATCTTCTAGTCCCACCCATGAAGAACTGACAAAACAGCAGCTCTTGGTTTGTAAAAGAGAATCCGCTGTTTACGTTTGTGGAAGTCGTCAATTAACGATGCTATGCCCTGCAAAATATATCAAATTAAACATAAATCATCTTGACATTCTTCCAAGTAAAACAAGACAAGACAAACAACTGCAGTAGTACCTTTGCAGCAGTATAGTCAGCTCCCAGAATAAAGCGGCAGTCAACAACAACAGGCAGCTGACTAGCTCCCTGTTTAATACCTGCACGACCAACACTAGCTCGAATAAAATCAACAGCAGGAAAGTAGAGGCTGTTACCAAGTGTAACCATAAGGTAAGATATTCCAGAGGCAGTCTAATGATGTGGAAAAGAAAAAAAAGAGAGATTTACCAGTAAGCTTTACAGATTAGTATAGAGGGCATTTAATTTCGTAAGTAAGCTTACTCACAGTATTTTGTTCAACATGAACACTTGGTCTAGCTGATGGATTACAATAGAAACACTATGTTGATAGCCACTCCGACCAAAATACCATACTCAACTCCAATTGCTAGGCAAAGCACAAAAGTTGCAATCATTGCCACCAAATCTTTGCCTGGAATCAGCCAAAACAATCGAACAGCTCAAGTAACAGAACAACAAGCAATATGCAAAACAAAATTTTTAAATTTCGTACGACTGCTTCTCCACATGGGCTTGACAACTTCGTATTCAATCATAAAGATGACTGCACAAATGATTACGGCAGCAAGGTGATGCTTTTGGGATATAGTAGAAATAAGGTGTCAGAAGGCTCAGTGCAAGTAAAATCAATTGCACCTGAAAATCAATTTTTAAAATACGTTAGAGGTATGTAGGAATCTTTTAATAAAAGTAAAAACACAAGTGAAAAAGGTTTTGTTAAAAAAACTGACCAGTGTACACTCCACCCATTGGAGTACGGACACCACTTGCATGGTTGACAGCAGAACGAGAGAATGATCCGTAACAGGCATTGAGGAAACAAATGAACCCGCAACATTGCACAACCCAAGAGTTAACAATTCTTGTGTAGCATCGATTGAGTCACCACTGGCTGAAAAAAAGAAAAAAGACACAATCAAACTAATCACAAATGCAAACCTTAATTTTCAAAAAGTTTATTTCACCAACCAAATGCTTTTGCAATTGCAACATTTCCTAAAACTGCAATGACTGGCACAAGAACAATTGAAGATCCCAATTCTGTGCACATGGCAGTGAAGTCAAATGTCTGATTTGAGAAGCTGGTGTGGAATGGAGGAAGTTTCAGAGGAGGCAATCCTGATTGAAGTTTTCCTGGAGGTGTCAAGAAAGATTAAAAATAGTGTTTATAAATAAAATAAAAAAAACCTTTATGTCACTTATTATAGAGAAAAAGAAACGAACCTGTAAGGACAAACACTGATTCAGTCTCTTGTTCATGAAGGAGGTATGCAAGGAGGGAGCAGGCAAGAACCATTAGGGCGTTTCTTGACGTTGATATGAGCCACAGTGTTTTCATGATAATTTGTTGCTTTTTAGTTGGTTTGGACCCACCGATTTTAATGTCTTTTATTTTCTGTATGAAGAATCATAACAAATTGAACAGCGTGTTTCCATTGATAATGAGGAGCTCAAGAATAAAATGCCTTTTACTTACTCGAAAGGAGAGGAGAATAATGATGCAACTTAGTCCCAGGACTAAATCCCAAGTTCGAGTTTCCCCTGCATGTAAAAATACTTTGCGAACATTATCAAGCAAATCCAGACGAATCAAATTTTCAGACCCATTAGGACCCTTCAGTTGAGAGGTTCCTATGATTACAGATGTTGCTGATGTGAATCCAAACAGTTACAGGGATAGAAATAAAATCTACCAAAACACCTGTTAAAAATAAATAATAAATATAAAACAAATCACATGTGTAAAAATACAATGCCTAACTTATAGAAAGTGCTGAAAAAAAAGAAATTAAAGAGTAGCTCACCTAGATGTAAAACACCCATGAGAAGCTGCACACAACCGGAAAGGAAGCACAGCAAAATGGCAAAGTCCACATTGCGACCTACTGTTTGCTGATAGGTCATAAGTGCCATGAGGGCAGTTGGTCCTATCGTAATGTCTTTGCAGCTTCCAAATATGGCATATATGAAGCAACCCACAAAAGCAGAATACAGACCATACTGAAACAAATTGTAAGAAAATTATAAAATTTTAAGCAGAGGTAATGAAGTTGTTTATAAGGACAAGATACTATCAAAGCTCCTAAATAAAAACAGATTTTACTGAAAAGTTAATAGATACCTGGGGTTCCAATCCTGCTAAATGTAGCATATGCTAATGCCTGTGGCATGACAGTCAGACCAACAGTCACACCAGCGATCAAAATCACATACCAACTTGTCCCTGTTGTACTCAGGAAGCCATTCTGTGATACGGACACGGCGATTTAAGAACCGCTTTGTGCTTCGCTTCCAATCTTTTTTGTTTGGAAGGCATTTCTGAGCAGGTCAGCAGTTCCTGCAAAGAAGAGGCACAAATTAAAAATCATGATATCACATTGAGACCAGCCAGCTTCTTTCATACTTAATTTCCCCTTTACATTCTGCAATAGTAAATGATAACGTAAGTTGAGCAGTTTTCACTTAATATAGACTACAACGCCATTGTCTAAAATATAAAGGGACTGACAGCATTTCTGAATAAAAGGCCAAATGCCGAATCAATCACACAGCAGGCCCACGGCGTAAAAAGACTCCCGCACAAAACCGCTGTCGCTGTGTTTACATAGTATTCAAATCGCCTGCTTTGTTTACATGCGCCCGTCGACAGCTGCCACAGGCGTCCCGTTTGGAGGTTACCTGGGGCTCGGGGCTGCCGTCGCAGCCCCGTCCTGGAGCAGGCAGGGGGCTGGGGGGGCGTTTGGCGACATCCTGGCGGCGCGGCGGCGGCCGATAGCACGACATCAAGGCCCCGGGCTATGACACCCATTCACGCGCCGCGAAAGGGACGCGCGCCGCCGGCAGAGGGAATGAAAGGGACGCTGGCCGCCATGTTTGCTGCTGCTGCTGCTGCTGCTGCACAGCTGCGAGACCAGCCGGACCAGCCTTGCCGCCGCCACCACCACCGCTGCTGCGGCCACGACTCGCAGGTCCTTCCGGTGGGACGGGGCGCGTCGGCGTCTGCGCCAATTGAGGCTTCGCACCCCCCCCAAAACGATCATTTCGAGTGACGAAGAACGACACTCAAACTGCAAGCTGCTGAAACGCAACGAGAACAGCGCCTGTGAGTTAGGCCACCAGCCCAGCCCGCTACGCACCGGTGAAGAGACGGCGGCCTACCTCGCCCCTGCAGTGTTGCAGGCCACCATGCGCACGCCGGAGTGTTGCGGCACGGGACGTTGGCCTACCTCACAGGCGCTGCGTGGTGGGACGGGCAGCTTGCGCATATCCAGAGGCAGGACGGGGAACGCAGCAGCGCACGCAGTAACGCCCGAGGAGTAGTAGGCAACCCAACCCACAAGTGTAGTGTCCCGCGGGAGATGGGAGGGGCGTCGGCAAGCAGGGCGAGGGGGATCAGTGCGAGCCGAGCAAACCGAGGTTGAGGACAGCTCGACGACAACAACACGCCTTTTGGACACACCTCCAGGCCTGCAGGCCGGGTTCGCCTCCAGGTCTGTGTTGCAAGGCCGGCCAAACTCGTAAACCTACATCCCGCGCCGCCGCCACGGCGTGCAGCCGCGCCGTGCAGCCGCGCCTGCAGCCCTGGCGGAGCGGCGCGGCCACTTCCGCGTCCTTCTCGGACGCACCCCGCCTGTTTTGGCGTCGCGACGCTGGTGTCCGGCAGCTCGGCGGAGAGGCGCACCGCGGCGTATCGGTGTCAAGGGCCCGCCCCGCCCGCAGCCCCGGAACGCCTTAGAGATCTCAACGCGCCTTCCCCGAATTGGGGACGTCTCCTTGGCACCCGACATGACGGTTTTAATTGGGAGCACAACAGACCAATCTCACACGAGCTCACACGTCGATAAGATCGATTTTCCCGCTAATTCGCGATGCCATCATACCTCTCGAGAGCGGGGCAAAGTAATGACCCAAACAAGCCCTCCAAGGAGAGACGATGACGCCGTTCTTTCAACTACCAGAGAATCCCGTGAGCGGCCTTCTCCAGGACGGCAAGTACATGCTGACGGACGCGGCGGCGGCGGATAGGACACGCCCTAGGCGAGGGCAGGGGGGGGGGGGGGTCCCTAAAGGGCGCTAGAGTAGCCGTGATAAGGCTCGGCTGTAATTACACGTTGTTCCCACTTGCCCACTTTTGCTTGCCCCAGACTCGACGAGGCTCACAACGCCGAGCCGAGGTCAAGGAGAACACAGATCCCCGCTTCGGGCGGCAGATGGGGTTCGGTTCCCGGAAGGGAGGGCTGTTGCTGTAGCTTCTACACGCGCGGTGGTTCGAACCAGTGCCTCCCCCCCCCTGCCCTCCGGGGCCCCGCCCACGGCAGGCACCTTCGCGGCGGCGCCACGACCCGATGAAGCTATTAGTTAGGACCGCCCCGCCGCGACGTCACAGGACAATGCGCGCACGTGACCGCTCGGCTGGAATGGGTCAACTCGACACGGCGAGGCGCGGCTGTACAAAAATGAGTTCTGAAAAAAAAAATGACCGCAGAAAAGTGGCGATAAACGAACTGTACGGTCTGCGGGCGGGGGGCCAGTCTGACTCCTCTCCCCGCGAGTCCACCTCGCGGTCACCGACGCCCTGACCTATGAAGAGATAGAGAAAGTAGTAAACTTGGCTCCGGACGTCCGCGGCTCCATCCGCGACTAGGCTGTCACCCGTCCCCCAGCAGCAACGGGGTGCAGCCACCGCGCTGCAACGCGCTATTTTTTACAAAGTACCGAAGTCGCCCTCCTGTCGGACGCTGCCCCCTCCCCTTCCCCGGTCGGCTGCGCTCGGCAGCGGATAGAGGGCACTAATTGGTGGGTCGTCTCGGCCAGCACCAAGTCTCATCTTCCAAACCGAAAAAAAAAATAAAAAAAATAAAAAAATGGAGATTTAAAAAACAAAAAAAAAAAAAAAAAACTGAATTGAGTGAAAACGCGGCAAAAATTTGAGCCGCCGCGGCTGCCATGCCTCGTGCACGATGTACCGGCGTCATCGGCGGGCCGGGTTGCGGGTTATCGCGCCTATAAAAAAGTGCGAGTTTTGTCTACGATTTATTGTTACGTATTATTCGCTGAGCAGGAGTACTGAAGAAGCAGGAAGGGGGACTGCACAAGACGATTATGAGTCAAGGCTCACACGGACGAACGCCCCTGACTCGCGCCGGCTGCACCAGTCTCCGTCTCGGCTCGATATATCGGTTTCTAAGTTTACGCAGATATAGGTGGTTTGTCAACGTCATAACCGGTTTTTCAACACAATAAAGAGAGAAAAACAAGAACGAAAAATAGACCTGTAGGTCAAATAGAAAGTTTGTCGAAAAAAAAATATACAGCTCGTTGGGAGGCTGAGGCCGATATGCAAATGAATGTGATGCAAATATACGTCGTTCCTGTCAACAAACTTTTATTTCTACCTTCTTTGATGCAAGGCCTTGTGAAGTTTCCAGAAATCGGTGATGGAGTTTGTTGCGACGCCATAGACCAGTGTGGTCGAGGGGCGGCAACCCGAAGGTTGGTAACCACCGCCATGGACATCTCTCTTCTTGCTCTGCACCACCGAAATGAGCGCGGCAAAGGCCTGGCAAAAGCAGGTCGGCCCTTTGCACCCTGTCTGCAGCCCCGCCCCACCCCGCCTTCACAACCGCGTGACGATGGCGCGGAACCGGTTCTGACCTTGGTTCCGTGATCCGGTTTCGATAGCGTCATTTTTATTCTCGTCTCGGCCGATGCCGGCTTATTCCGCACACTTCCTCCCAGCCCGACGGGAAGCCCTCGCAGTGTGTCATCGCTCTCGACCGTTTTTGGCCGTGTCCTTCTCCCGAAGGAAGATGCATGAGGGGGAGAGGAGGGGAGAAAACCGGTCCACCTACCAGTTCCTGGAAAACGGAGAGGGGGTGTGTCTTTTGTAGGGCGTCGTGGAAAGGCGACAGAGAGAGAGAGAGAGAGAGAGAGAGAGAGAGAGAGAGAGAGAGAGAGAGAGAGAGAGAGAGAGAGAGAGAGAGAGAGGGGGGGGGAGGGGAGAGAAAAAGAGAGGGGACTTACTGGGTCCGACGACACTGGGGCAGGGGGCACACTGCGCCGATGCGCCAATTCGCTGCGGCGGGGCCAGGCCGCCAGGCCGAACACTCGGCCGAAAAGTAGAGGCGGCAGAGTACCCGGCAGAGTGGCAGGCAAAGCGTATGGCACTTTCGGCGAGAGTGCTGCGCTGCGCTGCGTAGCGCGGGGAATGCGATGATCCCACGCCACCGGCCCGAACGCGAACGCGCGACCGAAGCGAACCGAATCACCGTCGCGTCCCGTCCGCCGCGGTAACACGGCTTCCCCGCCTGGCGCGCGCCTTTTCGGCGTTTTTGCACTCGTGGGTCCGATCCGAGCGAGCGACTCGGCACGCCCCGCTCCGCCGAGCCGCGACCGGATTGTCGACTCCGGAAAACCGAGTGCGGTGACGCGGCATCGTCCCACCCGGTTTCTACCCGGTTGCTCGCTCGGCGCGAAGGACGGCAACATAACAACAACAACCGGTTGCGACGGTGTTGCGCGCTCGTCGACGCAGCAGCAGCAGCCCGCCGACAGCGAGCGCCGCGCGGTAGATTGATGTTGATTGGGTCGTTCAAACTTGGGCGCGTTTGCCCGCCGCCTGCTCCCAGCCGACTTGTCCATCGAACGAGCTGCACCGCCTCCCACACTGCGACGCAGCAACAACAGCGCACTTCCTACAGCGCCGAGGCACGGCCGATCGTAAAGCTAAGACGCACCGCGTCGTCTGCTAGACAGATTTGAATGCAGAAAGGAGCGGCCCGCCGAGGCCGCGGCCTTCCCCTTATTTTATGTCGGCATTACAGCGAGATGGGGCGACGCGCGGCGCCCCGGTAACAACACCTGCATCCCACCCCCCTCCCCGATTCGATCGATTACCCCCCCCCCCCCTGATTCATAGAGCATGCTGGACCGCACATAGCTGGGCGGAGGCAGCCTACTTGCAGGAGAGAACTGTCAGTGTGCTTGTGCTCGTTTGCACAAGGAGCTGCCGCCCATCCCTCCAAGACCGACGTCAAGCCGTCACCTCTCCAGGGACACACACCTCTGCTTGTCTCCACACCGTTAGGACGCCAAAAGGCCGAGTGCAGTGAACGACACGTGCTGACGGCCGGCCCGCCCCGCCGCCGGGCAGGCGGGCACGACGGGGACACGCCTACGCGGCGGGATTGCCTACCCTGGCTCAAAACGTGACCGGGATTTTGGCCACCTAATCGGTCTTTTGACCCACTGTGCGGGACGCGCACACGGTCTCCTTGTGCTCTTGGCCCGGCGTGCCACTGGCCACCGGCTATGCAAATCCAGAGCGCGCCGGCAAGGCCGCGGGGGCTGCAGGGGGCACTGGCACCGTCTGGACAGGTCGCCTCTGTGGAGCGGGGAGGGGCCCGATGGGTCGTCGCCTACTTGGTATCGGGGACGACGACTGCCCGCTCGCTTAATTCACGGCACTTACCGCGACCCACAAAGGTCCGCTAAACGAATAAAGCCTCTCGATGCGTCTGGTGCATCCAGGACGCGGCGAGAGGGCGGCGGGGCTGGGACGGGTCACGCCGATCGTCGGGAAGCAATAACGCACTGGCCGTGCGAACATCAACCTCTGAAACGGACGCCGGAACACGCAACTCGCACTGAGACGACAGGCTTCCAGGCGCCACTTGGAGCATCGCACCGGCCCGCCCTCGAGCTGCAGTGCAAGCTCAAGGCCGCATTCAAGGAAGAGACGCAACAACGTGAAGAAACGAGCCGAACCGAGCGCGCCGCCTGTCTGTGTCAGGCGGCAGGCTGCCTGCCTGCGCCGCGTGCCCCGTCGACGCCCCACTATGCAGCGCCACGCGCGCCGCGGCCGAAGGGGCGGACCCGCCGTCCCATCCCACGGGTAGACTCGTGCCAGACACGACTTGATCCCCATTTCCGGAGTCCGTGTCCACACCTCGCGAACGGTGACGCTTTCGAGCTTTCTCTATAAAACAAAATAGCTCGGAAATCGAATTTAAAATTGAATTCCTCCCATGCTTCACGTTAGAAACGCTCACCGCATTCGAGATGCAGACATCGCTGTTATTCAACGAATGTGACGTCTTATTCGTTTGAATGTGAATTTTGTCACGTTTGTTTGAATACGATGTCACATTCGTTTGAACGTGCGTCAACATTCAAACGAATGTGGACAAAATTCACATTCAAACGAATATGACGCCACATTCGCTTAATAACAGTGATGGAGAACGTGAACAATCGCGCCGGCCGCGCACATGTGTCGAGTCGGCACGGCTGTCATTATGCAGACAGGGGTTCTCACGACGCAGCGGCCTGGGGGTCAGTGTGACGGCCAGCGAGGAAGCGAAACGCGAGCGGCGACGGGGACTCGAACCCGATCCTGGCCGGCGCCGCATGGCAGGGAAGTCCACCAGTGGCGTCGGCGGCCTGTATGCAAAGCTCGCAGCTGACTCCTGCATCATTTTTCACCTCTAGCCGTTTACGACAGAAAACTCCAAAAATCTAGATGCACGGCTACATGCAGACCATCACCACGAACAACAGGTTGGCCCACCTTGTGCTGTTGAACACGCCCGAAGGGTTGTGCTGCAGCGCTGCATGCGCTGTGTGGCGCTCCTCGGCGTCGTCCACGTGGTCCCTTGGCACCTCGTCGTCGTCGTCTTCGTGGGGGCTTGGCGGCGTCCGCGCGCGGCGCACGCGACTCGGGGCCACGCCAAGGAGGGACGGCCGGCAGCGACGCGCTCTCGGCTCCGGTTTCACACCGACTCGCGGCCCGGCACGGCGGCGGCAACCGGCCGGCGACGACGACGACGACGCCTATCCCTGCCGCCCCCTTCCACCGCGGCGCCCCCCGCCGCCGCGGCCCTCGGCTGCACGGTCTGCACGCAGAAGAGAGGGGTCAGTGGTTTGTTGTCTTGGCGCGGGCTGCGGGGGAGGAGAGGGGAGCGGGCCCGGCCGGCCGGCCGGCGAGGTCACTGACGGCGGAGCAGCACGCGGAGCGCGCGCGGTGCTGGGCAGAGTGGTCGTCCGGGTGGCCCACTGGACCAACTCTCACTACTCACTTTGGTGTCGCAACGGCCAATGGTGTCGCCCTGCAGGTCCACGACGACGGCGTGCTAAAGGAAAAACAATCGCGGATGCAACCACCGCTGCGACGTCATCGCCGAGGTGACGCGCCACTTCCGCCGCGCTGGCGACGGTGTCGTCGTGTCGTCCTTCTCGCGGTGACGCAGTTGTTTGGCGACCGCGCGCCGCGGTGCCGGAAGGCGGGCGGCTGAGGGACGGCCGAGGGCCGCGCCGGCCGCGCAGGGCCCTGGAGGCGGGCAAATCGCCGGAAGGGCCGGTGGGCCGGAAGCGCGGTTGTCTTGATGCGTGAGCGGCACGGCGCACAGTGGGCCAGAAGACCGTTGAGGCGGCCAAAATTCTTGACGCGTTTTGAGCTCCAGATTCACTGAATAGGACTCGAATCGAACGCGTGGCCCCACCAATGGATTGCTCTCCAAACGAGGTTCGATATCGAGTCCCGTTTAGTGAATCTGGAGCACAAAACGCTTCTAGAATTTTGGCCTCCTTAAAAGTCTTCTGGCCCACTGGGCGGCGCTCTGGATGCGGCCGTATGGTTCCTCGGCGCCGCGACGCGACGCGGTGCAGCGGACCGTGCCCGCGCCGGCCAAGGGCAGAGCGCGCCAAAAGGGCAAAGACGGCTACAAAATATTTTGAAAGAGGGTGGGGTGCTGGGTATCGAGTAGATAGACCTGGCGGCCTTGGTGCAGGCCAGCGCCCGTGCTCGCTGCCAGGGTGGGCCAGCAAGCCCACCATGCCGCCGTGTGTTCGAGCAGAACCACTGCCTACCTCCCTGGCGCTCACCTGTTTCACCGCATTTTCTGGCTTTCCGATGCATTTCTCAATGAAGGAGGTACGGTCGTGTGGGGTCGCGGGTTGAACACCGAAGGCCTGCGACGGGGCACGCGTGAACGTGACGGTGATTTTCGGATCGAGAGACGCGCCGTCGGTGCAGCCGTGATGGGAAGGACAGCAGTCAGAGGCAGCTCCCTAGGACCCGGGATACCGCCGGACACCCACCCCCAACCTCACCAGTTGGTTTCGTTTCCGGTACAACACTGGATTTCACGCCTTCCCCTCCGGGCAGAGGGAACCGCCGCTGGAGATTCGCTAAAGGCTTCTTAGGCCAATAGGTCCCAGCGATAGCATGTGAGCACTCTGTAGCACCCAAGGTCGACGCAAAGGGCCGCAGTGCGCCGCATAAGGTACTTAGAGGCTCGCTATCGACGGCTCCCGCCACCCAGAGGTTCGCAGCGAGCCCTTGTGAGTCCGGTTTCGTCCAATGGCTCGGCCCCTAGAGTGCGAGCACCCTTATGGTGTTTCTCCCATAGGCCTCGAGCCCCTGGATGGCTGCTTCTGACTGCTGGCCCGCCCAGCACAGTGGCATCGATGACGTGTCTCTGAAGACGGCGTGCAAATATGACGTCACCTCTTTCTAGCCCCTTATTAACTCTATCCCACTCCCACAAAATAAGAAAAAACTCCCCAAGTGACAACGAAATATTTGCACGCCACCCAAACCCGAAATTTCACAGTCACATTCAGGCGTGCCCCGACGCAGGCCTCCGGTATTCAACCCGCGACCCCACCCGGCCGTACCTACTTCTTTGAGAAATGCAGAGAAAAGCCAGAAAATGCAGTGAAACAGATTAGCGCCTGGGAGGTAGGCAATGGCTATGCTAGAACACATTGCAACATGGTGGGCTTGCTTGCCTACCCTGGAAGCGAGCATGAGCGCTGGCCTGCACCAGGGCCGCCAGGTCTATCTACTCGATGCCCAGCACCCCACCCCCATACAAAATAAATAGGCGGAAACACGCTCAAACTTGAATTAATTATTTGAGAATTATACCATTTGTTTGATTTGGACTGAAAACACGTAAATATTCTTGAACAAGAATCAAGGGCAAAAAGATGTCGCAGTTTTAGCAAACAACACACCAAAACTATCAAAGCGCTTGTCCGACACAATATCTATCAATCAATGTCAGAAGTTACTTCGTCAACAAAAACCACATGAACCCGCTGTAAAGGAATTGATTCATAATTTTGTCACAAACCACTAAGTCTCAATTTGTTCTCATAAAACAAAATTATTTTCTCACATATATCAAAAATCTAACTCAATGCTATGGTAAAAGTATACCATTTAGACGGTGAGATTAAATTAACACATATAATTGTATTAAAAACCTTAGGAGCGGAGACGCCACACTGGATATTTTCCAGACAAATAAAATTAACCGTTGCTAAATCAAGCGTGCACAGACAAAAGAATTAAATGAGTGGTTTGGACAGTTAGCAAACACAATCTGAAAGCAACATGTCACACTTTCAAGAACCATTGACACTCTACTACTCAAGCACAGAGAGAAAATTTTAAGAAATAAAAGTAACTAACCTGTGATGAAAGGAAGATGGTTCATGGTGGTCGAGGCATCCCTATAATCCCCTTACTAAGTCAATAACATCACTACAGAGGCAATTCTAGGCACAAGTGGATACATTTTGACACCAAAATACAAACCGCGAGATAGCAACTCGAAGGAAAGGCTAAACTCTGATTGTTATACAAAGGAGGTTGTCCAGACAAAGCATCTGAGGCATCCCTATTATCCTTTTCCAACTCATACCATCACAGCAGCGGCATTCTACGCACACATGGATACATTTAAGGTGACAACAAACTACAAAATAATATAATAACTCTGAGAGAAAGCTAAATTCTGACTGTAACACAAAGAAAGTCGTTCTTGCTCTAGCGAACGGTTGAACTTCTCGCGGCGACCGTTGAAACAACCCACTCCATTGCGCCGGCGGGAGCCCGGGCTAAATGCTGCCAACCTTTTTTTTTTTTTTTTTTTTTGCATGGCGGAGATTAGGAGTTGTCATTTAGACATAACGACCAACGTCAGAACGTCCTACCGAGCGGCAGAGATGTAGGTAGAGTGCCAGTGAGAGGTTCAGAGGTTCAAAGTCAACATCAGTCGACTATGTTCAAAATTTCAAGTTTCAACAGTTGGCAATGCTGCTTGAAACATGAATATTCAAACGATGGCAAGAAAGAGGAGCGCAGAAGCGCAGAAGGAAGGGTCTTGGATACGACACGGCAGTTGTCTCGGACTGGAGAGGATTTTGAAGTCCATTCCTCGAAAGTACCGGCAGCGGCACGCGAGTCTAATAAAGCGGCAGCAGCGGGCGTAGGATGGGTTGCCTTCCCTCCCGGCGCGGAGTCCTCGCTCTGCCGCACAGTGAGCCAGACCGGCGCAGGCGTCCGTAACTCTAGACGTGTTTTGAGCTCCATAGTCGCTAAATGGGACTCGAATTGAACGCTGACCCAATAACCAAGACGTTGTACACAAAAAAAAAAAAAAAAAAAACAGGACTCGGTCCTACCGTGTTCGAGTCACATTTATCGACACTGGAGCTCAAAACTCATCCGGCATTTTGACCGCCTTGTGACCCACTGCGTGTCGGCGCGGCCGGAGCCGGGCACAGGCGAGACGCGGCGCTACAGGATTGCCGTCGGCGACGCTGGTCGTGGCCAAGGGATGCCAAGGCCTCCCCCCTGGGCGGGGCGAGCGTGGGCGCTACACCGGCCACTCCATCGATCAGACACAGAGACTGTCGCGGCGGAGCGCCGAGCGGGGGCGGCTCCAGGGGACCGTGATCGCGGCTAGGCAGGAGGCTCCGGCGGCGGGGTGGTCGGGGGGCCTTGGGGGGGGCCCTGGGGGGGTGTGGCGGGGCTGGGGGGCCCGCGGTGGGGTGGGGCTGGCGGGAGGCCGTTCCGGGCTGGTATAGATTTTTCCACTCGGGCCCGCCTGCCGTTCGCCCGTTGGCTGGAGTTCGGTGGCGGCAGCAGCGGTGGTGGCTCTCGCGAACCCAGAGGCCCCGCCACCGCACCGCGCCCCGACAGCCGCCACCCTCGGCGCCGTACCCTCGGCACGCCCCGCGCCTCAGCCGGTGCTGTGCGACGGCGGAGGTGAGGCCAGGCAGCACGCGCAGGGCACCAAGGACCCAGGCTCGCTCGGTCCGCGTCGTGGCGCCAGCACGCCAGGCCGGGGGCGCCAGCGGTCTGCCAGCGTCTGCCCAGCCTGCGAGCAGAGGGCCGTGGCGGTTGCGTGGCGGTGGTCCAGCGTCGCGGCCTGCTGCACACATTGCGCCGCTCGTGGCAGCGCCACCGCCCCGCCCGGACAACACGCCAGGTCGCCACCTAGGACGTTCCGCCGGGACGGGGCACGGCGGCAGGGTACGTGCTCGGCGGCTACACCAACATCGCCCGCACCCCTTCCGATCCTCGGTGGGTCTGAGCGACGAACTTAACGAGACAAACGACAGTGTCGTGTTTGGGTGGAGGGAAAATCGCAGCGCGAGGGCGTGGGGGACGACCCGCAGCAAGTGGCTCTCGAACCTAACCTCTCCTTGGGCGCGCCACGCCGCGCCACGCAGCGCCACCCACCCCGCCGCGCCCGTGTTTTGGTTCCCACGCGGTGAGGCCGCCGACGATCCGGGAAACAAACCGGGCTTGGCAGCGCATCCTCTACCTTGGCGTCACGACGTATTTGCGGAGCGCCTTATCGGCAGACTGACTCTAAGAGTTAGTCTTCGCGAGGCGCGGCGGGCGTAAAGCCGTCAACACACTCGTGAAGCTGGTGAAGTAGAACCCTGACAGCTTGGGGCCTTTCGCCCGTCTTCTAGGACTGGCGATTCTCAGACAATGAAACGTGGGTGAATCATTGTGTTTTCCGATTCTGGAATTACGTTTTATTTAAAACCGAGCACGAGTCCACACTATTATAGTCGGGTTGATCATCAAGGAACTAATCCCGGACGGTGCGGGAGTCTCCAGAAGCGAGTTTCACTGTAGCTGTGGGCTGGCTGGCCGCCTGCCTCTCGAAGCGGGGCGAAGGTGTGGGGGCGCTCTCTTTGTGGCGTTTCTCTAACGCAAGAAGTTTTTACCAGTGCGACCCGCATGGCAGGATAATGGATTGCCAGAAGAGAGGAAAGATAAACTTTTTGTCGGGGGCCGCAACCATCGCACTTAGGCGGCCGCGGCAGGCCGGCAGGCCACCGCATTGGAGTGTGAACCAATCATTCTAGCGCCCCGTCTTATAGTTAGGGCCAGAGATATGCTATAAGGCAACGATTCGATTGCACTGATAAGGTCCTCTCTATCTCTACAAAGCGCACCTTTAGTTATCGCTGACAAAGGCATGGGCATTGCTTCGTGAATATTCAAAAGGATCTGCTTCACAAGTGCAAATAAAATCCGTTCAGATTTTACGATGCCTTCATTTTATGTTTTCTCCGACCTGGCGGAGGCCGGTCCGATATGGACTGAGGCAAAATCGAACCGCGGCCAGGTATCTGGGGCGATGGGTCTTTGATCCATGTGAAAAGAGAATGGCCAACCTTTCCTGTGTGGCAGCCTCGCTTGGCTCGCGGGGCTCGCAGGCAATGTACCCGCGGGAAAACTCGAAGCAGCGACACATTTATCAGTACAGTCACTTCCTCATGTAGGGGTCAGTTAAGCGCGGCACAGACGAGCATCGACAGCGTCGCAACTTAGCAGGGCGCGAGCCGATGCTATCTACGGCACGACGGCCTTAACTTCACGATGTTCCTCGGCGACGTAACGGACCGCCACACTGTGGCGTCAGAAGACCGTTGAGGCGGCCAAAATTATGGAGCGTTTTGAGCTACAGAGTCGCTAAATGGGACTCAAAACGAACGTGTGACCCCCACAATGGCTTGCTCTCCAAAAGAGGAATCCGTTGATGGGGTCATACGTTGTATTCGAGTTCCATATAGCGATCTCTGGAGCTCAAAACGTGTCCGGGATTTTGGCAGCCTCAACGGTCCTCTGACCCACTGTGTGGGCGGGCCGTGACGCGCCGTGGGATATCGTGAAGTTTAAGGCCGTCGTTTGGCCGGGAGGATAGCCTCGGCTCGCGCCCTGCTAAGGTGCGACCTGTCGATTGCCAGTCTGTGCCGCGCTTAGACAGTCACCTACATGAGGATTGTGACTGTCTGATATCTGTGTCTCGCTGCTTCGAGATTTCCCGCGGGTACTTGCCTGCGAGCCCGCGAGCCCAAGCCGAGGCTGCCACACAGGAAGGTTGCCATTCTCTTTTCACATGGATCAAAGACAATCGCCCCAGATACCTGGGCGCGGTGCGATTTTGACTCAGTCCATTTCGACCCGGCCTCCGCCCTGGTCGGAGAAAACTTAAAATGACAAAGGCATAGGCATCGTAATAATCTGAACGGATTTTTTTATTTGAACTTGTGAAGCAGGATCCTTTTGAATATTCACGATTAGGCCAATGGGCCCATGACCTTGTAAGCGATAACTAAAGGTGCGCTTGTAGAGATAGAGAGGACCTTATCAGTGCAATCGAATCGTTGCCTTTGTGCTTATCTCTGGCCCTATCTTTAAACGGGGCGCTAGATATGAATTGGTTCACACTCCAATGCGGTGGCCTGCCGGGGCTGCCGCGGCCGCCTACTGTGCGATGTTTGCGCCGACAAAGTTTATCTTTCCTCTCTTCTGGGCATCCATTATCCGGGGACATGCGGGTCGCACTGTAAAAACTTCTTGCTTAGAGAAACGCCACCCAAAGAGTGCGCCCCCACCCTTCGCCCCGCTTCGGAGAGGCAGCGGCCAGCCAAGCAACCAGCTCAGTGAAACTCGGCTTCTGGAGACTACGAGCACCTTGCGGGATTAGTTCCTTGATGAGCAACCCGACGAAATAGTGTGGACTCGTGCTCGGTTTTAATAAAAACGTAATTTCAGAATCGGAAAAACGCAAATTGATTCACCCTCGTTTCAGTGTCCTGAGATTCGCCAGTCTAAGAAACGGGCGGAATTGGCCCCAAGCTTGTCGGGTTCGCATTCACCAGCTTCACGAGTGTGTTGACGGCTTTACCGCGCCGAGCCTCGCGAAAGACGACTCTTAGAGTCAGTCTGCCGATAAGGCGCTCCGCAAATACGTCGTGACGCCAAGGTAGAGGATGGCGCTGCCAAGCTCCGGTTTGTTTCCCGGATCGTCGGCGGCACTCACCGCGTGGCTCCAAAACACGGGCGCGGCGGGGTGGGTGTGCGACGGCCGTGCGGCGGCGTGCGCGCGCCCAAGGAGAGGTTAGAGTTCGGAGAGACACTTGCAGCGGGTCGCCCCATCGCCCTCGCGCTGCGATTTCCCTCCACCCAAACACGACACTGCTTTTGTCTCGTTAAGTTCGGCCGCTCAGCCCACCGAGGAGCGGAAGGGGGGGGGGCGTGATTGTTGGTGTAGCCGAGCACGTACACTCGCCGCCGTGCCCCGTCCAGGCGGACGTCCTAGGTGGCGTCCTGCCGTGTGGTCCGGGCGGGGCGGTGGCGCTGCCAACGAGCGGCGGATACTGTGTGCAGCAGGGGCGCGACGATGGACCACCGCCACCGCACCGCCACGGCCCTCTGCTCGCATAGGCTGGCTGACGCTGGCAGACGCTGGCGCCCCGCTGGCCGTGCTGGCGCCTCGACGCGGACCGAGCGAGCCTGGGTCATGGTGCCCTGCGCGGCTGCCTGGCCTCACTCCGCCGTCGCACAGCACCGGATGAGGCGCGGGGCGTGCGCGTGGGTGCGGCGCCGAGGGTGGCGGCTGGCGGGGCGCGGTGCGTGGCGGGGCCTCTGGGGGTCGCGAGAGCCACCAACCGCTGCTGGCGCCACCGAACTCCAGCCAACGGGCGAAACGGCAGGCGGGCCCGAGGGGAAAATCTTATTCCAGCACCGGACGGCCCCCGCCAGCCCCCACCACACCGCGGACCCCAGCCACGCCACACCCAGGCCAGCCCGGGACCACACCGCCGCCGGAGCCGCGGGGGATTAGCCGCGATCCACGGTTTCCCCTGGAGCCGCCCCCGCTCGGCGCTCCGACCGCGACAGTCACTTGTCGAATCGATGGAGTGGCGGTTAGCGCCCGCGCCGCCCAGGGGAGCCTTGGCCTGCCTTGGGCCCTCGACCAGCGCGCCTGACGGAAACCTGTAGCGCCGCGTCTCGCCTGTGCCCGGCTCCGGCCGCGCCGACACGCAGTGGGCTCACAAGGCGGTCAAAATGCCGGATGAGTTTTGAGCTCCAGAGTCGATATATGTGACTCGAACACTCGGTGGACCGAAGTCCTGTTTTTTTTTTTTTTTTTTTTTTTTTTTGGTCTACTACGTCTTGTGTTAGTGGGGTCAGCGTTCAATACGAGTCACCTTTATGCGACTCTGGAGCTCAAAACACGTCGAGAGTTACGGCCGCCTGCGGCCGGTCTGGCTCATTGTGCGGCCTGAGCGAGGTATTCCGCGCCGGGAGGGAAGGCAACCCCATCCTACGCCCGCTGCTGCCGCTTTATTGGACTTCGCGTGCCGATGCCGGTAAATTTCGAGGAGAAGGAATGGACTTCAAAATCCTCTCCAGTCCGAGACAAACTGCCGTGTCGTATCCAAGACCCTTTCCTTCTGCGCTTCTGCGCTCCTCTTTCTTGCCCATCGTTTGAATATTCAATGTTTCAAGCAGCATTGCCAACTGTTGAAACTTGAAAATTTTGAACATAGTCGTCTGATGTTGACTTTGAACCTCTGAACCTCTCACTGGGCACTCTACCTACATCTCTGCCGCTCGGGTAGGACGTTCTGTCGTTGGTCGTTATGTCTAATTGACAAACTCCTAATCTCCGCCATGCAAAAAAAAAAAAAAAAAAAAGGTTGGCAGCATTTAGCCCGGCCTCCCGCCGGCGCAATGGAACGTGGGTTGTTTCAATCGGTCGCCGCGAGAAGTTCAACCGTTCGGCTAGAGCATGAACGACTTTCTTTGTGTTACAGTCAGTATTTAGCTTTCTCTCAGAGTTATTAGATTCATTTTGTAGTTTGGTGTCACCTTAAATGTATCCATGTGTGCGTTAGAATGCCGCCTGCTGTGATGGTATGGAGTTGGAAAAGGATAATAGGGGATGCCTCAGTTGCTTTGTCTGGGACAACCTCCTTTGTATAACAATCAGAGTTTAGCCTTTCCTTCGAGTTTGCTATCTCGCGGTTTTGTATTTTGGGTGTCAAAATGTATCAACTTGTGCCTTGAATGACTCTGTAGTGGATGTTATTGACTTAGTAAGGGGATTATAGGGGAGGCCTCGACCACCATGAGACATCTTCCTTTCATTCAAAGGTTAGTTACATTTATTTCTTAACAAATTTTGCTCTCTGTGCTTGAGTAGTAGAGTGTCAATTGTTCTTGAAAGTGGGACATGTGTGCTTTTTCAGATTGTGTTTGCTAACTGTCCCCAAACCACTCAATTTAATTCTTTTGTCTGTGCACGCTTGATTTAGCAACGGTTTAATTTTATTTTGTCTGGAAAATTATCCAGTGTGGCGTCTCCGCTCCTAAGGTTGTTAAAACAATTATTTGTGTTAATTTATTCTCACCGTCTATATGGGTATACTTTTACCATAGCATAGAGTTAGATTTATGATATATGTGAGAAAAATAATTTTGTTTTATGAGACAAATTGAGCCTTAGTGGTTTGTGACAATATTATGAATCAATTCCTTTACAGCAGGGTTCATGTGGTTTTTGTTGACGAAAGTTACTTCTGACACATTGATTGATAGATATTGTGTCGGACAAAGCGCTGTGATAGTTTTGGTGTTGTGTGTTTGCTAATAAACCTGCGACATCTTTTTGCCTCTTGATTCTTGTTCAAAGAATATTTACGTGTTTCAGTCCAAATCAAAATCAAATGGTTATATTTCTCAAATAATAATTTCAAGTTTGAGCTTGTTTCAGCTTTTTATTTTGTATGGGGGTGGGGTGCTGGGCATCGAGATAGATAGACCTGGCTGGCCCTGGTGCAGGCCAGCGCTCATGCTCGCTTCCAGGGTAGGCAAGCAAGCCCACCATGTTGCCATGTGTTCTAGCATAGCCATTGCCTACCTCCCAGGCCACGGCTAATCTGTTTCACTGCATTTTTCTGGCTTTTCTATGCTTTTCTCAAAGGAAGTAGGTACGGCCGGGTGGGGTCGCGGGTTGAATACCGGAGGCCTGCGGTCTGGGCACGCCTGAATGTGACTGTGAATTTCGGGTTGGGTGGCGTGCAAATATAAATTTCGTTGTCACTTGGGGAGTTTTTTCTTATTTTGTGGGAGTGGGATAGAGGTTAATTAGGGCGCTAGAATGAGGTGACGTCATATTTTGCACGCCGTCTTCAGTGACCGTCCATCCGATGGCCAACTGTGCTGGGCGGGCCAGGCAGGTCAGAAGCCAGCCATTCCAGGGGCTCGAGGCATATGGGAGAAACACCATAGGGTTGCTAGCACTCTCAGAGGGGCCGAGCCATTGGACGAAACGGGACTCACAAGGGCTCGCTGAGAACCTCTGGTGGGCGGGAGCCGGTCGATTAGCGTGCCTCTGAGTACCTTATGCGGCGCCACTGCGGCCTTTGGCGCGGACCTTGGGTGCTACAGAGTGCTCACATGCTGTATCGGCTGGGACCTATTGGCCTAAGAAGGCCTTAGCGACATACTCCAGCGGCGGTTCCCTCTGCCCGGAGGTGGAAGGGCGTGTAATCCAGAGTTGTACCGGAAACGAAACCAACTGGTGTGGTTGGGGGTGGGTGTCCGGCGGTATCCCGGGTCCTAGGGAGCTGCCTCTGACTGCTGTCCTTCCCATCACGGCTGCCACCGACGGCGCGGTCTCTCGATCCGAAAAAATCACCGTCACGTTCACGCGTGCCCCGTCGCTGGCCTTCGGTGTTCAACCCGCGACCCCACACGACCGTACCTCCTTCATTGAGAAATGCATCGGAATGCCAGAATAATGCGGGTTGAAAACGGTGTAGCGCCAGGGTAGGTAGGCAGTGGTTCTGGCTCGAACAAAAAAACACGGCGGCATTGGTGGGCTTGATGGCCCACCCTGGCAGCGAGCACGGGCGCTGGCCTGCACCAAGGCCGCCAGGTCTATCTACTCGATACCCAGCACCCCAACCTCTTTCAAAATATTTGGTAGAGTCTTGCCCTTTTGGCGCGCTCTGCATTGGCCGGCGCGGGCACGGTCCGCTGAACCGCGTCGCGTCGCGGCGCCGAGGAACCATACGGCCGCATCCAGGAGCGCCGCCCAGTGGGCCAGAAGACTTTTAAGGAGGCCAAAATTATAGGAAGCGTTTTGTGCTCCCAGATTCAATAAACGGGACTCGAATCGAACCCTAGTTTGTGAGAGCTATCCATTGGGTGGGGCCACGCGTTCGATATCGAAGTCCTATTCAGTGAATCTGGAGCTCAAAACGCGTCAAGAATTTTGGCCCGCCTCAACGGTCTTCTGGCCCACTAGTGCGCCGTGCCGCTCAAGCATCAAGACTCAGCGCTTCCGGCCCACCGGCCCTTCCGGCGGATTGCCCGCCTCCCAGGGCCCTTGCGCGGCCGGCGCGGCCCTCGGCACGTCCCTCAGGCCGCCCGCCTTCCGGCACCGCGGCGCGCGGTCGCCAACACAATATGCGTCACCGCAGAGAAAGGACGACACGACGAAACCGTCGCCAGCGCGCCGGAAGTGGCGCGTCACCTCGGCGATGACGTCGGCAGCGGTGGTGCATCCGCGATTTGTTTTTCCTTTAGCACGCCGTCGTCGTTTGGACCTGCAGGGCGACCAACATTGGGGGGGGCGCGCGTTGCGACACCCATAGTGAGTAGTGAGAGTTGGTCCAGTGGGCCACCCGGACGACACTCTGCCCAGCACCGCGCGCGCGCTCCGCGTGCTGCTCCGCCGTCAGTGACCTCGCCGGCCGGCCGGCCGGGCCCAGCTCCCCTATCCTCCCCGCAGACCGCGCCAAGGACAACAAAACCACTGACCCCTCTCTTCTGCGTGCAGAACGTGCAGCCGAGGGGCCGCGGCGGCGGGGGGCGCGCGCAGGGGCGAAAGGGGGCGGCAGGGGATAGGGCGTCGTCGTCGTCGTCGCCGGCCGGTTGCCGCCGCCGTGCCGGGGCGCGAGTCGGTGTGAAACCGGAAGCGCCGAGAGCCGCGTCCGCTGCGGCCCGTCCCTCCTTGGCCGTGGCCCCGGCGAGGCGCGTGCGCCGCGCGACGGACGCGTCCAAGCCCCACGAAGAACGAACGACGAACGAGGAGCCAAGGGACCACGAGGACGACGCCGAGGAAGCGCCAACACAGCGCTGCTGCGCTGCAGCACAACCCTTCGGGCTGTTGTTAAACAGCACAAGGTGGGCCAAACCGTTGTTCGTGGTGATGGTATGCATGTAGCGTCTGCCATCTAGATTTTTGGAGTTTTCTGTCGTAAACGGCTTGAGGTGAAAAATGATGCAGGAGTCAGCTCGCGAGCTTTGCATACAGGCCGCCGACGCCACTGGTGGACTTCCCTTGCCATGGCGGCGCCAGGCCTGGATCGGGTTCGAGTCCCCGTCGCCGCTCGCGTTTCGCTTCCTCGCCTGGCCGTCACACTGACCCCCAGGCCGCTGCGTCGCTGAGAACCCCTGTCTGCATAATGACAGCCGTGACGACTCGACACATGTGCGCGGCCGGACCGCGATTTGTTCAACGTTCTCCCATCACTGTTATTCAAGCGAATGTGGGGGCGTTCATTATTCGTTTGAATGTGAATTTTGACACATTCGTTTGAATGTTGACGAACGTTCAATACGAATGTGACATCGTATTCAAACAAATCGTGACAAAATTCACATTCAAGAGAATATGACGTCACAATTGTTGAATAACAGCGATGTCTGCATCTCGAATGCGTGTGAGCGTTTCTAACGTGAAGCATGGGAGGAATTCCAATTTTAATTCGATTTCCGAGCTATTATGTTTTATAGAGAAAGCTCGAAAGCGTCACCGTTCGATAGATCGAGGTAGTGGAACACGGACTTCGGAAATGGGTGATCAAGTCGTGTTCTGGCTGAGGTCTTCCCGTGGGATGGGAAGGCGGGTCCCGCACATTCGGACGCGGCGCGCGTGGCGCTGCATTGTGGGGCGTCAGAGGGGGCACGCGGCGCAGGCTAGGCAGCCTGCCGCCAGCCAGAATGAACAGGCGGCGCGCTCGGTTCGGCTCGTTGCTTTAACGTTGTTGCGTTCTCTTCCTTGAATGCGGCCTTGTGCTTGCACTGCAGCTCGAGGGCGGGCCGGTGCGATGCTCCAAGGTGACGCCTGGATGCCTGTCGTACTCAGTGCGTGTTGCGTGTTCCCGGCCGTCCGGTTTCAGAGGTTGATGTTCGCACGGCCCAAGTGCGTTATTGCTTCCCGACGACTCGGCGTGACCCGTCCCAGCCCCGCGGCCCTTCTCGCCGCGTCCTGGATGGCACCAGACGCATCGAGAGGCTTTATTCGTTTAGCGGACCTTTGTGGGTCGCGGTAAGTGCCGTGAATTAAGCGAGCGGGCAGGTCGTTTCGTCCCCGGATACCAAGTAGGCGACGACCCATCGGGCCCCTCCCCGCCTCACAGAGGGCGACCCCCAGCCAGTTCAGACGGTGCAGTGCCCCCTGCAGCCCCGCGGCATTGCCGGCAGCGCTCTGGTTTTGCATAGCCGGGTGGCCAGAGGCACGCCGGGCCTATGAGCACAAGGAGACAGTGTGCGCGTCTCGCACAGTGGGTCATAGGACCGATTAGGGTGGCCAAAATCCGGGTTCACGTTTTGAGCCAGGGTAGGCAATCCCGCCGCCGTAGGCGTGGTACCGTCGTGCCCGCCTTGCCCGGCGGCGGGGCGGGGGCGGCCGTCAGCACGTGTCGTTCACTGCACTCGGCCTTTTGGCGTCCTAACGGTGTGGAGACAAGCTGGGAGGTGTGTGTCCCTGGAGTGGTGGACGGCTTGACGTCGGTTCTTGGAGGGATGGGGCCGGCAGCTCCTTGTGCAAACGAGCACAAGCACACTGGACAGTTCTCTCCTGGCATGTATGCTGCCCCTTCCGCCCTGCTATGTGCGGTGTCCAGGATGCTCTATGACATCAGAGGCGGGGGGGTAAGCGATCGAATCGGGGAGGGGGGTGGATGCAGGTGTTGTTACCCGGGGCGCCGGCGCGTTCGCCCCATCTCGCTGTAATGCACGACATAAAATAAGGGGAAGGCCGCGGCCTCGGAAGGGCCGCTCCTTTCTGCATTCAAATCTGTTCTAGCAGACGACGCGGTTGCGTCTTAGCCTTTACGATCGGCCGTGCCTCGGCGCGTGTAGGAAGTGCGCTGTTGTTGCTGCGTTCGCAGTGTGGGAGGCGGTGCTGCTCGTTCGATGACAAAGTCAGGCTGGGAGCAGGCGGCGGGCCAAACGCGCCCAAGTTTGAACGAACCCAATCAACATCAATCTACCGCGCGGCGCGCGCTGTCGGCGGGCTGATGCCTGCTGCGTCGTCGAGCGCGCTAACACCGTCGCAACCGGTTGTTGTTGTTATGTTGCACGTCCTTCGCGTCCGAGCGAGCAATCCGGGTAGAACCGGGTGGGACGATGCCGCGTCACCGCACTCGGTTTCCGAGTCGACCTATACAGGTCGCGGCTCGGCGGAAGGGGGCGTGCCGTGTCGCTCGATCGGATCGGAACCCACGAGTTGCAAAAACGCCGAAAAGGCGCGCGCCCAGGCGGGGAAGCCGTGTTACCGCGGCGGACGGGACGCGAGCAGGTGATTCAGGTTCGCTTCGGTCGCGCGTTAGCGTTCGGGCACGGTGGCGTGGACTCATCTCAGTCCCCGCGCTACGCAGCGCAGCGCAGGCACTCTCGCCGAAAGGTGCAACATACGCTTTTGCTTGCCCACTCTGACGGGGTACTCTGCCGCCTAACTTTTCGGCCGAGTGTTCGGCCTGGCGGCCTGGCCCCAGCCGCAGCGAATTGGCGCTTCGGAGCAGTTGTGCCCCTGCCCCAGTGTCGTCGGACCCAGTAAGTCCCCTCTTTTTTCTCTTACCCTCCCCCCCCTCCTCTCTTCTCTACTCTCTACTCTCTCTCTCTCTCTCTCTCTCCTCTCTCTCTCTCTCTCTCTCTCTCTCTGTCGCCTTTACACGACGCCCTAAAAAAGACCACATCACCCCTCTCTCGTTTTCCAGGAACTGGGTAGGTGACCGGTTTTTTTCTCCCCCTCCTCTCCCCCCTCTTGCATCTTCCTTCGGGAGAAGGACACGGCATAAAACGGGTCGGAGATCGGATGACGACACTGCGAGGGCTTCCCGTCGGGGTGGGAGGAAGTGTGAGGTTAAGCCGGCATCGGCCGAAGACGAGAAAAAAAAATGACGCTACTCGAAACCGGGATCACGGAACCAAGGTCAGAACCGGTTTTCCGCGCCATCGTCTCGCGGTTGTGAAGGCGGGGTGGGGCGGGGCTTGCAGTCAGGTTGCAAAGGGCCGACCTGCTTTTGCCAGGCCTTTGCCGTGATCATAGTCGGTGGTGCAGAGCAAGGAAGAGAGATGTCCATGGCGGTGGTTACCAACCTTCGGGTTTGCCGCCCCTCGACCACACTGGTCTATGGCGTTCGCAACAAACTCAATCACCGATTTTCTGGAAACTTCACAAGGCCTTGCATCAACTAGGAAGTAGAAATAAAAGTTTGTTGGGACAGGAACGACGTATATTTGCATCACATTCATTTTGCATATCGGCCTCAGCCTCCCAAGCGAGCTGTATATTTTTTTATCGACAAACTTTCTATTTGGACTACAGGTCTATTTTCAGTTCTTGTTTTCGCTCTCTTTATTGTGTTGAAAAACCGTTTTGGACGTTGACAAATCCACCTATATCTGCGTAAAACTTAGAAACCGATTATATCGAAGGCGAGACGGAGACTGGTGCAGCACGGCGCGAGTCAGGGGCGTTAGTCGGTGTGAGCCTTGACTCATAATCGTCTTGTGCAGTCCCACTTCCTGCTTCTTCAGTACTCCTGCTCAGCGATTATAACGTAAACAATAACTCGTAGACAAAACTCGCACTTTTTTATAGGCGCGATAACCCGCAACCCGGCCCGCCGATGACGCGGAACATCGTGCACGAGGCATGGCAGGCCGCGGAGGCTCAAATTTTTGCTCGCGCGCCGTTTTCACTCAATTCTGTTTTTTTTTTTTTTTTTTTTTTTTTAAAATCTCATTTTATTATTTTTTTATTTTGTTTTCGGTTTGGAAGATGGAGACTTGGTGCTGGCCGAGTACGACCCACCAATTAGTGGCCCTCTAATCGCGCTGCCGAGCCGCAGCCGACCGGGGAAAGGGGAGGGGGCAGCGTCCGACAGGAGGGCGACTTCTGGGTAATTTGTAAAAAATAGCGCGTTTGCAATGCGCGGTGGTTGGCTGCCACCCACGTTGACTGCTGGTGGGACGGGGGGGACAGCCCTAGTCGCGGATGGAGCCGCGGGACGTTCCGGAAGCCAAAGTTTACTAATTTCTCTAATTTTCATAGGTCAGGGCGTCGGTGACCGCGAGGTGGACTCGCGGGGAGAGGAGTCAGACTGGCCTCCCCGCCCGCAGACCCGTACTGTTCGTTTGTATCGCCTCTTTTCTGCGGTCATTTTTTTTTTCAGAACTCATTTTTGTACAGCCGCGCATCGCCGTGTCGATGTTGGACCCATTCCAGCCGGAGCGGCTCACGGTGCGCGCAGTTTTGTCCTGTGACGTCGCGGCGGGGCGGCATAAACTATAGCTTCATCGGGTCGTGGCGCCGCCGCGAAGGTGCCTGCCGTGGGCGGGGCCCCGGAGGGCAGGGGGGGGGGAGGCACTGGTTTCGAACCACCGCGCGTTGTAGAGAGAAGCTACAGCAACCAGCCCTCCCTTCCGGGAAACCGAACCCCATCTGCCGCACCGAAGCGGGGATCTGTGTTTCCCTGGACCTCGGCTCGGCAGTTTGTGTGGCCTCGTTTCGAGTCTGGGGCAAGCAAAAAAGTGGGCAAGTGGGAAAAAACGTGTAATTTCTGCCGTGCCTTTTCACGGCTTCACTTGCGCCCTTTAGGGAAAACCCCCCCCCCCCCACCTGCCCTCGCCTAGGGCGTGTCCTATCCGCTCCGACCGCGTCCGTCAGCAATGTTACTTGCCGTCAATGGAGAAGGGCGCTCACGGGATTCTCTGGTAGTTGAAAGAACAGGCGTCATTCGGTCTCTCCGTGGAGGGCATGTTTGGGTCATTACTTTGGCCCGCTCTCGAGAGGTTTGATGGCAACGGAAATTAGCGGGAAAATCGATCTTAATCGACGTGGTGAGCTAGCTGTGAGATTGGTATGTTGTGCTTCCCAATTAAAACGTCGTGTCGGGTGCCAAGGACGGAGGCTACGTCCCAATTCGGGAAGGCGCGTTGAGATCTCTAAGGCGTTCCGGGGCTGGCGGGCGGGGCGGGCCTTGACACCGATACGCCGCGGTGCCGCCTCTCCGCCAAGCTGCCGGACACCAGCGTCGCGACGCCAAAACAGGCGGGGTGCGTCCGAGAAGGACGCGGAAGTGGCCGCGCCGCTCCGCCAGGGCTGCTTAGGCGCGGCTTGCACGGCGCGGCTTGCACGCCGTGGCGGCGGCGCAGGGAAGTAGGTTTACGAGTTTTGCCGGCCTTGCAACACAGACCTGGAGGGCCGAACCCGCGCCTGCAGGCCTGGAGGTTGTGTCCAAAAGGCGCTGGTATGTTGTTGTACTTCGAGCTGTCCTCAACCTCGGTTTGCTCGGCTCGCACTGATCCCCACCTCGCCCTGCTTGGCCGACCGCCCCTCCCATCTCCCGCGGGGACCACTACACGTGTGGGTTGGGTTGCCTACTTACTCCCTCGGGCGTTACTGCGTGCGCTGCTGCGTTCCCCGTCCTGCCTCTGGATATGCGCAAAGCTGCCCGTCCCATCCCACGCAGTCGCCTGTGGAGGATAGGCCAGACGTTCTCGTGCCGTCAACACTCTCGGGCCGTGCACATTGGGTGGGCCTGCAAGCACTGCAGGCGGCGAGGTAGGCCACCGTATCTTCACCGGTGCGTATGCGGGCTGGGCTGGGTGGCACTAACTCACAGGCGTCTGTTTCTCCGTTGCGTTTCAGCATGCTTGCAGTGTTGAGTGTCGTTCTTCGTCACTCGAAATGATCGTTTTTTTTTTTGGGGGGGGGGGAGCGAAAAAGGCCTCAATTGGCGCAGACGCCGACGCGCCCCCCGGTCCCACCGGAAGGACTGCGAGTACGTGGCCGCAGCAGCGGTGGTGGGTGGCGGCGGCAAGGCTGGTCCGGCTGGTCTCGCAGCTGTGCAGCAGCAGCAGCAGCAGCAAACATGGCGGCCAGCGTCCCTTTCATTCCCTCTGCCGCGCGGCGCGCTTCCTTTCGCGGCGCGTGAATGGGTGTCATAGCCCGGGGCCTTGATGTCGTGCTATCGGCCGCCGCCGCGCCGCCAGGATGTCGCAAACGCCCCCCCAGCCCCCTGCCTGCTCCAGGACGGGCGCGACGGCAGCCCCGAGCCCCAGGTAACCTCCAAACGGGACGCCTGTGGCAGCCGTCGACGGGCGCATGTAAACAAAGCAGGCGATTTGAATACTATGTAAACACAGCGACAGCGTTTTGTGCGGGAGTCTTTTACGCCGTGGGCCCTGCTGTGTGATTGATTCGGCATTTGGCCTTTTATTCAGAAATGCTGTCAGTCTTTATATTAGACAATGGCGTTGTAGTCTATATTAAGTAAAAACTGCTCAACTTACGTTATCATTTACTATTGCAGAATGTTAAAGGGGAAATTAAGCATGAAAGAAGCTGGCTGGTCTCAATGTGATATCATGATTTTTAATTTGTGCCTCTTCTTTGCAGGAACTGCTGACCTGCTCAGCCATGCCTTCCAAACAAAAAGATTGGAATGCGAAGCACAAAGCGGTTCTTAAATCGCCGTTTCCGTATCACAGAATGGCTTCCTGAGTACAACAGGGACAAGTTGGTATGTGATTTGATCGCTGGTGTGACTGTTGGTCTGACTGTCATGCCACAGGCATTAGCATATGCTACATTAGCAGGATTGGAACCCCAGGTATCTATTAACTTTTCAGTAAAATCTGTTTTATTTAGGAGCTTTGATAGTATCTTCTCCTTATAAACAACTTCAGTACCGCTGCTTAAAAATTTATAATTTTCTTACAATTTGTTTCAGTATGGTCTGTATTCTGCTTTTGTGGGTTGCTTCATATATGCCATATTTGGAAGCTGCAAAGACATTACGATAGGACCAACTGCCCTCATGGCACTTTTGACCTATCAGCAAACAGTAGGTCGCAATGTGGACTTTGCCATTTTGCTGTGCTTCCTTTCCGGTTGTGTGCAGCTTCTCATGGGTGTTTTACATCTAGGTGAGCTACTCTTTAATTTCTTTTTTTCAGCACTTCTATAAGTTAGGCATTGTATTTTTACACATGTGATTTGTTTTATATTTATTATTTATTTTTAACAGGTGTTTTGGTATGATTTTATTTCTATCCCTGTAACTGTTGGATTCACATCAGCAACATCTGTAATCATAGGAACCTCTCAACTGAAGGGTCTAATGGGTCTGAAATTTGATTCGTCTGGATTTGCTGATAATGTTCGCAAAGTATTTTTACATGCAGGGGAAACTCGAACTTGGGATTTAGTCCTGGGACTAAGTTGCATCATTATTCTCCTCTCCTTTCGAGTAAGTAAAAGGCATTTTATTCTTGAGCTCCTCATTATCAATGGAAACACGCTGTTCAATTTGTTATGATTCTTCATACAGAAAATAAAAGACATTAAAATCGGTGGGTCCAAACCAACTAAAAAGCAACAAATTATCATGAAAACACTGTGGCTCATATCAACGTCAAGAAACGCCCTAATGGTTCTTGCCTGCTCCCTCCTTGCATACCTCCTTCATGAACAAGAGACTGAATCAGTGTTTGTCCTTACAGGTTCGTTCTTTTTCTCTATAATAAGTGGACATAAAGGTTTTTTTTTTATTATTATTATTTTTTTTTATATAAAACCACTGTTTTTTAATCTTTCTTGACACCTCCAGGAAAACTTCAATCAGGATTGCCTCCTCTGAAACTTCCTCCATTCCACACCAGCTTCTCAAATCAGACATTTGACTTCACTGCCATGTGCACAGAATTGGGATCTTCAATTGTTCTTGTGCCAGTCATTGCAGTTTTAGGAAATGTTGCAATTGCAAAAGCATTTGGTTGGTGAAATAAACTTTTTGAAAATTAAGGTTTGCATTTGTGATTAGTTTGATTGTGTCTTTTTTTTTTTTTCAGCCAGTGGTGACTCAATCGATGCTACACAAGAATTGTTAACTCTTGGGTTGTTGCAATGTTGCGGGTTCATTTGTTTCCTCAATGCCTGTTACGGGATCATTCTCTCGTTCTGCTGTCAACCATGCAAGTGGTGTCCGTACTCCAATGGGTGGAGTGTACACCGGTCAGTTTTTTTAACAAAACCTTTTTCACTTGTGTTTTACTTTTATTAAAAGATTCCTACCTCTATCGTATTTTAAAAATTGATTTTCAGGTGCATTGAATTTACTTGCACTGAGCCTTCTGACACCTTATTTCTACTATATCCCAAAAGCATCACTTGCTGCCGTAATCATTTGTGCAGTCATCTTTATGATTGAATATGAAGTTGTCAAGCCCATGTGGAGAAGCAGTCGTACGAAATTTAAAAATTTTGTTTTGCATATTGCTTGTTGTTCTGTTACTTGAGCTGTTCGATTGTTTTGGCTGATTCCAGGCAAAGATTTGGTGGCAATGATTGCAACTTTTGTGCTTTGCCTAGCAATTGGAGTTGAGTATGGTATTTTGGTCGGAGTGGCTATCAACATAGTGTTTCTATTGTATCCATCAGCTAGACCAAGTGTTCATGTTGAACAAAATACTTGGAGTAAGCTTACTTACGAAATTAAATGCCCTCTATACTAATCTGTAAAGCTTACTGGTAAATCTCTCTTTTTTTTCTCTTCCACATCATTAGACTGCCTCTGGAATATCTTACCTTATGGTTACACTTGGTAACAGCCTCTACTTTCCTGCTGTTGATTTTATTCGAGCTAGTGTTGGTCGTGCAGGTATTAAACAGGGAGCTAGTCAGCTGCCTGTTGTTGTTGACTGCCGCTTTATTCTGTAGCTGACTATACTGCTGCAAAGGTACTACTGCAGTTGTTTGTCTTGTCTTGTTTTACTTGGAAGAATGGTCAAGATGATTTATGTTTAATTTGATATATTTTGCAGGGGATAGCATCGTTAATTGACGACTTCCACAAACGTAAACAGCGGATTCTCTTTTACAAACCAAGAGCTGCTGTTTTGTCAGTTCTTCATGGGGTGGGACTAGAAGATTTTATTCATGTCAGCACGCAAGAACAACTGGACTCAACTCTAAAAGGTTCGTATAGTTTTATCACACTAAACAGAATTTTGTAAGGTGCATACACAATGAGCAGGAAAACAACTTAAAATGTTCACATTATTTTCAGATTCAGGCAGCCCTGCTGGGATCAAGTACAATGACTTAGAGCTGCATGATGTTGCAGCTATCCGACATAAAGAAAAGGAGGCGGGAGAGAATTCAGTTCCACTTTTACCAGACCCTAACTTGCATCCTGCATAGTGGAACTTGGGAATGAATTTGAATGGGTGAAAAACTGATTGGTCATGATTATATCCTTTCAAACTCATTCTAAACAAATGAGAAACTAAAACCTCTGGTTGTCAGTAAAATCATGGTTAAATCAAGTTTTATACTTTTATTGAACTTTTACATTACATTCACATCCCTCTCTCTTGTTTTCAGTCTTTTCTTTTTTTAACCTCATGTCAAAGTACCTTTTGAGTATAGATCTGTATTTGTATTAGTAACAAATAATTTATTCCTAGTTCACGATGATGAATGTCTCATCATCAACGAAGTTAATGCTTGTCTTGTACATATTATATAGTTTGGGAGAGCAGTCTCCCTGTTTCATGAGTATGTGTGTGTGTGTGTGTGTGTGTTTGTTTGTGACTCTGAGAATTCAGAGACATCTTTTATGTAGTTAAGAGCTGAAGACTGTTTGGCAATATTTATAATTTTCATTTTTGCTCATACAGAGACTGTTCTTATTTGTGTGGCACCAAAGGAGACACAAAGTTTTAATGAAAGCATAAAAAAACTGTTCTTTAAAATATTTTAATTGTGATGTTAGAACAATGTGACGGTGCACCATTTTTAGACTAAGAATTTTTTGTACGATTATTGCACAATAACCACGCAATTTGGTTTCTTATTGGTTTTTATAATAAAGACTAGAAAACAGAAACAAGTTAGGGACTACTTACATCATATGTTTGATGGAAGTTTTCATCAAACCGGAAGTAAAGTGCATTCTCAAAATTTTGTCTTCCATCAAGGTTTTTCTCTAATGTGAAAACTTCTGTACTTCATTAATTAAAATCCAACAAACCACTGCTACCACTGAACATTTCACAACTCTGTGAGGCTAATACTGCCAAATATTACACACGAAACCTGGCACTTTGTGACTTAATAGTTTTTCTCAAACTACCTCGTCGCGGCATTGGGTCAACAGGGTGTACGCCATGCAAGCTCAGGATAGAAAGGAAGTGGGGAGAATGAATGCACCGTGTTCATCATTGAATAGTGTTTATTCACAAAGAGATTTTCTATTACCATGTATACATATAAACTTTTATAAAAGAAGTGCATATGTATTTGATATGATTGAGGACTGGCAAGTTTGAGATCCATGCTAAACCATTACCAACAATAAAGTAGATAAAACATGAATCAGGTACATTGTCATGCCATGTAAAGACCAATACACATTTTATTTGTGTTTTGAATATAAATTAATACATTCTATACAGTGATTTCATTCAGAAAATTTGGTTATGACTTAATTACCAGTAAAAACAAAAAATGCTAAGTTGTTCTGTTGAGAGAGGCAGCCATAAATTACAATAAGTACAGATTTATAGTCTAGTCGAAGACAACAAAATAAATCTAGACCACATTGAAATATCACACTGTGACAGTAAATACTCTCAAAGTTATACTTATTTGCTTTATTCTTCCATCTCAACATAATACTTTACACAATCATTGAAGGATCTGCATCCAATGTGTGCTCATATTGCATACAGTTTAAGTTAAATTCACAAAGGCTGTCCAATAATGAAAATGCACATTTAACATGTAAATTATACACAAACAAATACAATAATACATACTACAATTTGGAGTCTAACTTAAAGCACATTCTTGATGTAATATGTACAGAGTTCAAAAGACCATAAGGTCTTTTGCATAATCACAGTTAAAGCAAAACTAAATTTTTCACCACGAGCAATTCCGCTCTAGCAAGTAACTTAAAAGGAAAAGAAGAAAAGCCTTTCAGGCATAACAAAAGAAATAAAGCTTCTATCATAATTTGGGTGCACCCTTCTTAAGATAGCAGTGAAAACAAAAACACGCCGATACACAGACACACACTCTCACACACACTCACACACACCAAAAACATGGCAGGTTAACTTTATAGGGCCACCTTAAAGCTACAACAGGAATGTTTGGGTAGCAAGTTTGCACATCCTGAGGTAACAAGTTCCCCCACTTTCACAAATGCTCAACACACATTTGGTCAAAAGCTGTCAGGGCAGCTGGGGTATCATTCATTACAATTACTGTATACATAAAATGTTATGATTTAAAGTGTCAACTCGACATAGAGTTTTCAAAAGGAAGATGAAAATGATATTTGCAATGAAACAGCACAGCTATCAGCAATGTGCGGAGGGAATTTTTTTTTTATATATTAAAAAAGGAAGGCAATAGCATTTACACAACACTCAGTCATTGGAACTGTCTTCCAATCGCGGCCCACCTGGCTTTATTACATGAACACACAAGCAAAATCTTATTATGAATATTTAAAAACTGAATTTTAACTATAATATTGTTTTGGTTGGATTGTAGACTCAACAGAGTCAGGAAATGACCCTTTGCTACCATATCACAGGGATACTCCCTCAATGCAACATTCTTTTACATTCACAAAAAACAACAAATCTACTCAGCAATTGCTGTCCATTGTGTGTTACTTAAAATAAGCTTACTTAAAAACCATGTCAATATATCCAAAGAAATTTTAGAAACTCCACAAAGTGGAACTTGAGCAACTGCACACAAACACACCAACACAAATAAAATGTGCTATCAAGTGCACACTCATCACACAAACACTCCTTATTTTAACCATTACAAGCACTCAATTTTATTTAAAGAGGAGACTAATCAAGGATGTTACATATCACAATGCTTAGCAACAAATGTCTGCCCAGGGCAACTCCAGCAGACTAATACATTTAATTGGATAATAAAACACCAAACAAGTCGCTAATTAGATTAAAGCAACTTGCACTAAAAAGCATTTTTTAACAGAACATAAAATGTTTTGGTTTCCTAGGAAGTCAAAAGACGCAAGTGCCCAGTCAGTCTTAATGGAATTTATAATATTGGTCAACACTGATGCAGAAATACCATATCTCCAAGTAAAATTGATCCATTTGTGTGTTGATAAGATTTGAAAGTTGAACAATAAAATTAAAGTTACTACAGATGAAGACAAGTATGGTCCCACTTCTTTTCAAATTGATACATTTAAAAGGATAAATCTGTCAAACATGTGACTCAAGTGGTACTTTAAAAACAGCAGAGACCAGGTTAGGATCAGGGAGACTGTGAGGGCGATGTACATCACCGGAATGCAAAAGGCTAACTTCAACAAGAATTCCTGCAAGTCTAGATGAACTCAGATCAGGTGAGGATGTTCTTAGTGACTTTTTTTCTTTTGAACCCACAGAGGTATTATTACTTTCCCATTGATCACTTTGAAGGCGATTGTCTAGCCAGTGTATTTTGTCAAAATCTTTGGTACCACCAACAGTATGCCGCCTTTTGATGGATCTTTCTGGCATTCCGTTCTTGCGCTTTAGTTTGGTGAGCACTATGGTAGCATTTTGAATGAACATTTTAGTAGTTTCCTTGTCACGAATATTGGTGCTGCCACCACAATTACCTCGAGAATTAGCTCTGTTTTCTTGTTGGCGTCTGCGGTTCATATTTGATTCAGTTTTCTCAGTCTTTGTGAGCGAGTCTGAACGTTTCAGTTTAGAATCACTTCGTTCATTCTTATTAAGTGACTCAGACCTCCTTAACTTAACATTCAAGTTCATTTCTGCACGATCATTTTTGTTGAGAGACTCTGAGCGGCGGAGTTTTAAGTTTAAGATACTGTCTGAGCGGTCAGAGGATTTGTTAAGTGATTCTGAACGTTTTAGTTTAGTTGAGGACTGAAAACAATCAGTCTTGTTTGATGACTCTGAGTGTTTTAACTTATCACATTGCGTATTAACAGGTCCACTACAAGGAGCATTAACGCTTGCCAAGCTTGTTTTCACAGGCGAACTACTTGTTGTACTGACTGGACCAGCTTCAGGCCTGCCCATAGCAATACTTGGTTGCACAGTAGTATCTGCTTTCTTCTCAAACAAAGTTCTTTCAGTTTCACCAATAAAATTGCAATCAGCCACATTTACAGGAGTAGACCATCGTAGAGGAGAGCATTTAGCTCCTGAATTATCCATGGTCTCCTTGTTGTCAACATTTGTTGAATTGGCAGGTACCTGAAATTGAGAAAATAATTTAGATCAGTTTACATTAACTGCATAAGGCTACAAAAGGTCCTTTGCTTTTGTCCCAAAAAGTAGAAATACTGACCGTAGAAGAGCGCAAAATGCGTGAAGCTCGGTGTAAGCTTGGATCCCTGTAGCTGAGGAGAGCTGTGGGGGATACTGTCTGTCCTTGAGCAAGAAGATTAACTGGCAGAGATGATGCCTGAGTTCCTTGAGACTCCAATTCTGTTGCATCAGTATCCGCAAATGGAATATCTTCATCACAGTTTAAGAGGTGCAGGCGCTCTGGGGCAGTAGTAGTCTTGTTTGAGTCTGCTTTCACATCACAAGACACGGGAGCAGCTGTTGTGGTCACTGTGTTTGTTGTTGAACTTGACTTAGAGGAACTGGATGCAGCTGCTGAACCACTGTTGGAAGTCTTGGTACTGGTTTTTGTTGGGACCACTTTAGCTGCTGCAGAATTAGGCTTGCTTGCTCCCAAGAGGGATTTCATTTTTTGGTCAAAAGTAGACGTAAGAGTTGCCAAGAGATCTCCACCTAAAACAAATAAAAATACTAATATAAAGTTTGAATATTTTGACATTATTCATATTGTTTGAGGTAATGTGGGCCTTTGATCTGGTATCAGCATTCCATAATTAACAAAGAATTTTGGAAAAGTTGCAAAGATGAATAGATGCTTTGGTATTCTTAAGGTGTAGCCTTTGACCGCAGTTGTTATCCACACATTCAAACAATTTGCAAGTTTTGGGCAGATTATTAAATAAAATGTAAAAATCAGTAACATCAGGAGGAATTAAAAAAAAAAAAAGACAAATAGCTTTCTTTTTGAGTGCAATAGGTGGTAGATGCAAGCATGTGTTATATAGTTAGCACAGAAACAAAACAAAAAAAATTGCAGAAGGTTCCAAATTACTTTCATGATTTACACATCCTCATATGCTGCATTTTTAAAATGAAGTCTTTACTGAGCCTATCGATTGAGGCATTAGGGTCTTGTTGGATTGTTTGAAGAGTAATAGATGTTGGTTGCCTTGTGACCTATCAGGCCGAGCATGAACACTTCATGGTCCGAGCATGAACACTTCATGAACAACTGAATTTAAATTCAAACAAAGGATGAGAAATTATTATAAAAATAATGGCCTAGGAGAAACCACCTTCATTTTATATAAATTTCAGAATTGCTGCAAATGTGCAAGTTATAGCAGTTTCACAAACGAAGCACACTGTTAATAAGCAATGTTGAGGAAGTTTAAGCAGCACACACACTGCTTACCTTCCTACTCTACTTCCTGAGAAAATATGAGTGCCTCGCCAGCCTGGTTTGAGCGTGTAATCTTGTCCGGCCTACAACACAAACCCACCCATGAGGGAAACCTGGCTGGTAGGAACACTTCACCCTCAAGCAGCCTCAAATTAAAACAAAAACAAAACAAAAAAAAAACCAAGGAAACAAATACGTCAAGAATTTCCCGATCTGAATTAAAGGTGTCCCATTTTTAATTTTTCTAATAGTTTAGCCCAGTTTGAATTGGAGTATAACACTTCAATAAATCTGATGTGAACATGTCCCAGTTTGGCGATTCTGATTTTCTGGTTCAACCATGACAGAAAATGCAAATCTTTAATGTAATCCATAACGTAATTACCTTCGTCTGACATGTGACTGTAAGTCCGCTCACAAGCTGGTACTCCCTGGAGAGAGTCTAAAGAGCCTGACCTCTGCAAACACCAAAACAGAAACATTAATAAGCCTGTACAGATTTAAATGTGACATTATAATCAGTGGAGCTTACCGGTTCCTTGCCAGTCTTCATTCTTTTTAGATGTCCATTATTTTGGGCATCTGGTAAACTGATTGCTGGGGCAGCTTGAGTGGCCCCTACAAGAGATGATGCTGAGTTGGAAGTGTTCGAAGTAGAAGAAAGACGGGATCCCCATCCAACTCGCCAAGATGATCTCTGAGGTGGAGTAGCACCCCCACTGGCACTGCCACTACTGCTTGTACTACTAAGAAGAGACCTAACAGAATCAACTCGAAGTTTTTCTCCACTTAATTTTTTATCTGAAAGAACATGTACAAGTTAAGAACTTGGACTATTAGAGAAAGCCTTGATATGAATCACATTACTAAAACTTACCTGAGGCAGCACTAATTACACTATCCAGAGCGTCATCAGCTTCAAGTTCTTGTTTGGCTTCAAGCCATTGTCTCTCAATTTGTTTTCTTTGCTCATCCCACTGCTGAGAATCTCTATTCTGGCGATATAAATCTCTTTCCAGCATAGCTTTAGTCTCTTGTTCAAACCGCTTTATTCTTTCCTGGGTGGTCTGAGCTAGATTGGCATAGCTCATGATCGCAACATCGTCACTGTGAGGTGACTTATATCGTAATGCTAATGAAGCTGTTAAAAGATTGCAGGATTAAGATAAGATTCAAGACAAGTTATTATTATTATTATTGACATTTAAAAAATAAACAACAAAAAAGTTCTTACTTTTAGGTGATGATGTTGTTATTGTTGGGATAGATGATGCAGGTATTGAGGGAGCAGGATCATTGCTGCTCCTCACCTCAATGGAAGCCTCTGGCTCTACATGAATACGCATTGGGTCAGTTAGGGAACATCGTTTATGACTAAGTGAGGTGGTTGGAGGAGGGGAATCAGGATCAGACATAAATCCAGATGAATGATCCTTGTTCTTTGGTCGTTGAATATCAGCCATCTAATAAGTTTAATTAAAAAAAAAATTTAAAAAAAAAAAAAAAAAATCACTTGCATTAGTCTTAAAGTGTGAAGATTGGCTCAAGAAGTTATGATGATTGAAATAAGAATTGTGGTGCATACCAGCTTCTGATCTTGTTCACTTTCAGACTTCTTTGTTTTTCCTCTTTGAATTTTGCGATTAGCAGCAGTAATTATTGAAGATACAATATCTCTGGCACTAACATCTTTACTGGGAGATTCAGCTTTCAGCCCTGAAAAAGATAAAAGCCAATTACTTCTGTTTTCTTGTACCACTAGACTGTTTATTTTGCCTTGACATGAAGTTTACCTTCCACTTTATGAATATTTCCTAACAATAAACTCTGATTTTGACTTGAAGCACCAACTGTTGCAGCAGCAACTGCTTCTGAACTAGGCAAGTTAAGAGATGCGTTTGAATCTTCTGAAACGGGCATTGGAAACTCCTCAGAATCATCTTCTGAGAAGAACCAATCGACCTATAAATAGGAAAAATATATTTAGTTGATGGATGCACACACTTGGAAAATTAAATATATTGCACAGTATTTATCAAAGAAACTAAGCAAGCAACTTACATTGGATATGAGTGTTTCTACGATGCGGCATTGGCTAGACATATCGGTAACCATAGTGACCATGTTATCATCGCCAGCACGCACTAATGTTGGTCCAAACACAATAGCAAGGTTGCGTGCTTCCATTTTATTTGTATGAGAATGCTCAACGACTCGCTTCAGATGCGAAAGCAGGTACTTAAGTGTCTCATAATGATGCTCTGGTAACTCACGAATCTAATGTTTGATATTTTTAAAACAGAGAACAAAGCAATAATTAAATTGTGATACTGAACAGAAACTTTAAGAGCTCAAATGATAAACCTCCACTTACAATTTTGCGGATAGCATGGACCCTCTTGAGTGGGCTGTCAATTTTATCAGCTTCGATGAAAGATGGATACAATTCCGTTGTGAACAAAGAGTCAGGCAGGCGACGGAAGAATGACTTGAGCAGACTTGAGATCACATTCACGTCGCCCCACCGAGGATCCTGAGACCACAAAAGAAGCGTCACTTATCACCTTGCAAAGGAAAAAGACTGCAAGGTGCAAGAAAACCAGTAGCGAAGTGCAGCACTACATACCAAGAGGTTGACGTGGTCGAATCCCTTGTTGATGGACTCGGTAAGGGAGGTGACGGCGGCTGTATTGCCGGGCACACGGTAGATGCCGATCACCTCCAAGCCCCTGGCCTCCACGATGGAGGTGCACAGCTCGACTAGCAGCGGCACCGCCTCCGAGAACGACGACGGCGGGCAGTCCTCGAGGGGCACGCCGATGGCCACGCCGTCCGCATGGGGCTGCGCTTGGGGCGCCGTCGGCGAGCTGGGCGAGTTGCCGCCGCCGCCCTGGTGCATCTTGCGGAACTGCTTGGCCACGCGGCCCTTCCACGTCTTGGACTTGGGCGACGGAAGCTGCGGCAGCACCTGCGGCAGCGGCACCCCGCCGGGCTGCGGCTGCCCCGGAGTGCTCTGCTTGCGCGCCTTGCTGGCGGGGGGCTGGCCCACGGACCCGGACCCCGACGACGTGGCGGCCGGCGCCGTCGGCGACCGGTTGCGCAGCGCCGTCAGCTTCTTGATGCCCTTGTGGGCCACGGTGGGGGACAGGCCCTGGCTCGCGCCCGCGGCCGGCGCCTCGGCAGGGTTGGCGGCGTCGCCCGCCTGGTCCTGCAGCACGCGCACCCATTGCAGCAGGTCGGCGCCCGTGTCCGCCTGCAGCAGCAGCTCCGAGCCGCTGGCCGAGTTGAGGCGCAGCACGTGCTTCTTCTTGGTGTAGTCCGCCGCCACCTCCACCAGCGAGCAGCGCAGGTCGATGTGGTCGCCGGCGACGTGGCCCTCGGACCCCAGCGGCGTCTGCAACAGGAACACGGCGAGCGCGTCAGAAAAGGGCGTCCTCCTTGCAGGCAGCATGGCGTTGCGTTGCGTCGAACGATCGGCCTCAAAACAACAAAGTCCGAGCGCGTTGCTGCATTGGCGGAAATCCTGGCTAATCCGTTCCCATTGCCCCGCGCGCCGCTCCGCATCGCGCTGCCTAATTACGCACTTCCTGGCCGGACCGCGTGGGCCGGGGCCGCCCCGCACCGCCACGCACCCCGCGTCTCATACGCACACGTGCAGGGCGTGCATTGCAAACGCACGCGCGGCGGTATGCGTGCGCGGTGCGCTCTGTTTGCGTTCAGTTGCGAGACGCGCCACACCGCGTCGGTTATGCAAATGAGGCGCTCACACACACACACACATGCGCGCGCGAAAAGCACGCAGCGACAACCCTTTTTTTGTGGTTATTGTCTTCAAGTCAAAATAGGGACTCGAAGACAACAACCACAAAAAAAACACGCAATAAGTCAAACATAAGGGCTCATGCCGTTTTTCGGCCGGGCCCGTTCGCGTAATCCTCGGCAATGTGGCGCCCGACGGAGCGGGGGTAGGCAGCACCGCGGCACGCGGCCGTGCGGCGGCCCGGCCCGCTGCTAGGCGCCCCGGACCGGACCGCGAAGCAGTGAAGAATCGCAGACGACACCGAGAACGCAGAGAAGCAAGCAGTCCGCTGACTCGGCGCCCAAATAGGCCCCCGATAACAACGCCCCGGGCGGAAGGCGGGTTCGGCCCACCGCGCTGCTGTTTACCGCCTGCCCGGCCATCCCGGGAGTGGCGACGAGAAGACGGCCGCGCATTAGGTCGCAATTGCCCTCACCCACACCGCCCGCGCCGCGCGCTGAGTTTTGGAACCACGTCCGAACAAAGCGCTCACCGCGCCGTCTCTCTCACACCCTAAGGGCGCCGCAAGAAAGACAGAAGGCACAGCTCGGAATGGGGCGCGCTGTCAGCCAGCAGCGCCTCCTCGGGGCGCCGACACGGCCGCGAGTTCGCACGTCCAGCCAGGCAGGCAGCCAGGCAGGCAGCCAGTCAGGCAGCCAGGGCAGGCAGGCCAAAATCAGAGGCCACACAAGGGCCGCGTGTGCTCGCTCGCTCCCAACAGCGTCGCTCTGTCCCGCTCGCACTCACGGCGCGTCCTGCGGCGGTGCGAGAGAGACGGGGCGGCGCCGCGGCGGCAGATTGAAGGTTGTCATTCCGCGGAGCGCCTCATAACGAGGGCAGGGCGGGCGGCAGCCGCGGCAGGAAGATGGCGAAATGAGATAGACGGGAATCAAGCCCCCCCCCCTTCTCCTGTTTTTGTGTTTCAATGACGAGGAGTCGTTCGGGCGGAGGAGCAGACGCAAAACCCAGCACGGGGACCGCCGCGCTCTTTCAACATGACCATATCCGTGCATTGCAGCAGCGGTGCGTCGATGCTTTCGAGCGGGAAGCGCGCGTCACGCTCAACTTAAATAACGCCGGGATTTGATCACAGGATATTAATTTTATCCGCGTGAGTCAAATCAGATGCCTCCGCGGCATTCCGTTTGGGGGTCGCCGATCGCCTCGCCGTGCCATGGGCGTGGAAAGCGGAGGCGGAAATGACTCGCGGCGTCCCAGGCCCGGCCGGGCGGGAGACGCAGAACACAGGGCCGCGTGTCTCCTGCTGGAGCTGAAGAAGCTTCCCTCTCGGCGCGGAACGGAGCGGCGCGGCGACGCAGTCGCCTTTGTGCTGTGGGAGCCGTCAAGACGGGGTCAGCGCACGCCACGCCACGCCAAACCTCCCATGCGAACTCCATTGCGAGCACCTCCACGTCGTCAATGGAAGTGAGGGCAGCAGAAGGAGACGCGGAAAGAAAGAAATCGGCAAACAAGCAGAGGGAAGAAAAGAAACACGACCGGCCCGCGCCAGGCCCAACGAGCTGCTGCATGGCACTGGGGCAAAACTGTAGATCGACATGGCATACATTTTGACGGCCGGGTGGGAACTGGGAACCAGAACCAGGAACCCCGCACCACCTGCAAAAACGGGCCGACTTTCAGGCTGCCGTTGTTCAAACTTTCTGAGCGGCCAGACTTCACAAGGACACAATGCTACGAGGCACGCCAGCCCTGCATATATTCGTAAAAATCCTGTCGCTTCCGGCCTTCGATCCACCGTCGTGTTCGGCATAAGCACGGCGACCGACCAGCCAGCCTCACCTTCCGACTGGCAGCAGGGAAAACCGCACTTTTTTCTCCGCGCTCTGCCGCCAATGCCCTCGGCCGCGCACCCGCACGTCAACCAATGCGTCTTCGCGGCCGTGGCTGCGGTGCCCCCCGGGCGGCATGGAGGGCCGGGTCCGCGCCGCCACCACGCACGCCGCCTGGCTGCTGATAGCTGTGCCGTGCGCGACACGCCGCGGTCAACGCTCCGCCCGCGCCTCACCGTTACTTCGACGCCGCGCCCTTCACCATATTTGAATGCCGCTTCCCTTATCGACGGGCTAGCGCAAGCAGCAGAGGCCCGGCAAGTCAAACAACTGACGGCGGTCCCACCGGCCGGCCACGCTGGGCACAGGCAGTCCAAATTACGGCTCGCGGCGCTGGCGGTAACTGACTGCTCATTCCCAAGAGCGAGAGAGAGAGAGAGAGAGAGAGAGACGGCGCGAGCGCGGCGGCGGGCGGGGAGCGAACGGTCCCGACCTCGCGATGCGCGCCTCTCCATGCACCCGACCTAAATCGCCTGAGGTCGCGGCGGCGCGGCGCGGCTCGGAGGCTGCCAGTCTGTCGGTCACGAGAGTAATTCCCGTTCCGACGACACCTCGGAGACACGGAGGCGCACAGCGCGCACAGCGTGGCGTGGCGTGGCGTGGCCCGGCGGCCCCACTGCAGCGCGGCGCACCACGGATGACGGCCGCGCCGCCAGTGCCATTCTTTGCGGGCGAAAACCGTGAGCCTCGAGAGGAGGCACTGCAACGCCACCGTCCGCGCTCCGCAGCGCGCACCAGTCTCATTCCGTACGAACAGCGCTTTCCGTCTCTCTCGCGCGATGGACCGCAGGAAGTGAGAGAGAGAGAGAGAGAGAGAGAGAGAGAGAGAGAGAGAGAGAGAGAGAGAGAGAGAGAGAGAGAGAGAGAGAGAGAGAGAGAGACACCAAGGGCGCACCGCGATAATAATTAACGAGACGGTGGACGCCTCGGCTGCCTTGACGGACGCCGACAGCGCCCCCGCCCCCCTCCACGCCGCCGAGCTGCCCGATCGCCGGCAACACGACACCGCGGCCGCCACCACGCCATTGTCACCAGCAACTTCGACACTCATTTTCCTCACCGAATTTCGTCAAGGTATCGGATCGGCTTGAGCAGCCCGCCTCGGTGCCCTTTCTCCCTTTGTAGGAAACGCGCTGCTTTGGCCCGCCATGGCCGGCCGATGGCCCCGCCGACCGCAGTGCAGCGGGCCAAGCTCACGCCGGCCAGCCAGCAGACCGAGAGCCGTTTTCGTGTCTCTGTATCGCTCCCGCCTGTCCGGGACGCCCCCACGAGAGCGAGCGGCACGGAGCGACGAAAACGACTCTCGAAATCATTCGACAGGCGATGCCTTATGTGCGATGCGATGCCGTTCGGATACCTCGGCGGAGCGGAGCGCAGCACACACATGTCCACACGCACGTGCGCGCCACATACTCACACACACAAACACACACACACACAAAGCCCAGCAAGTCGGCGGCGCGGCGCGGCGAGTTACGCGAGGCGAAAGGGGGCGGAAAGGGCGTTCTGCGGGCGTGCCGCGTGCCGCACCGCGCCTCCGTGTTCACTGGCTCGGCTCGGCACTGCTTTGCTCTGCTTTTTCCGGCTCGGCTCGTAGCGCTGGATGTGAAAGTGACCAAACGCTGTGTGCCGGCTGGCCCACCACGCGGCCGGCCTCACGGGGGTGGGCCGCGCGCGAGGGCGGGGCGGCGGGGCGAGCGCACCAGAGGACACCGCCGCCGCCAACAACGGAGGCGTGGCGCAGCGCGGCGGCTTGTGACGACTCAGAGAGCGGGAAGCGGTTAGGCAACCCTGACGCGAGCCGAGCACCCTCTCTCTCTCTCTCTCTCTCTCTCTCCGCACTTCGGCAATCGGCATGTCACGTCAAGTCGCATTAACGGCGGGCACGCCGCGGGGTGCGAGAAAGAATGCCGCCGGGGAAAAGGTCGGCCAGAGGGTTGTTGCCGAAGACTCGTTTCGTCGCTCCGTCTCTCGCAGGCCGGCCCTGCAACACACTGCAGGGCGTCACCGCAGCCCCGCCAAAACATTACGTCCACCGCACTGGGCTGCGGGGCTGACAGGGCTGTCTCTGTCGCACCCCCCGCGGGCAGTCCCAGGAGCGCGAGGGAGACGGCGCTCGTCGGGCGGGCCGCACATCAGCGACCACTAATTGGCCGATTGATAAGTCAGGACCCCAGCCTCGTGGAGCGTCGAATGAAACGGCAGCGAGGCGCCGGCGCGCTGCCAACGCAAGCCACGACGGCTTCGGCGCGACCCAGTAATCTACAAAAACGGAGCGCAAGGCGGGGCTCTGACACAATGCCATGAGCGTCGCCGGGGTCAGGGACGCGGGGCCTCGACGCGGCGTCCTCGGGGATGCCGTCGTAGGGTTGGGGGAAGCCCTACCACCCACCATCCCATCACGTTCACGTCATCGGCGACCACGACGAGCGACAGCTGATCTCACTGACCCAGGATCCGGTGGAGCCCCACCGACGCAGCCGGCGCAGGTTGGGCCGGTAGGCCGGCGGGCCGGGCTCGGCGACGAGGTCCAACGGCCCGTGCAGCGCGGCGCTGGAGCCGACGCGGCGCCGCGACGCCTCGGACATCGCCGGCGCCGGGTTCACGTGCCAGATGAAGAGCCACATGCCGGCCGAGGGGCAGGCAAGCACCGCCACACCACGCCGTCAACACGTCGTCATCGCCCGGGGACCACGACCCGCTGCGCGACACAAACACACACGACGCGGCACGGACACACACCACGTCCCGCGCACGGCAGCGGCCGGTCCGGGCGAGCTTGGAGAACTAACGCCCCGGCCGGGCGGCACACGGCGCAGCGCGGCCCGGTGGGGATGGTGAGGCCCGCGGCCCGCGCCGCGGAGTGGGAGGCAGGGCGGGGAGCCGCCGTGGGAGGAATGTTTTGGTCGGTTCGACGTGAATTAACCACTTCAACGACACAGGCAGAGCGTCCGCCCGGGGGATCGGGGATCCCGAGGGAATGGGGAGGGGAGACCGACGATGCGAACCAAATGCCCTGAAGCAGACCAAGAGGCAGCGCACTCGCAAAAACAATGACCGGTCGCTGCCCCCAGCGCGAGAGACCCAGAGATGACGACAACCAACTCAAACTTATTAAATTGAGTTTTACCAGAGTCATCGTCGTTCATTTTCAAGGCTCGGCCCGACGGCCGCATGATGAGACACATGACCTGCCGCCAGTCAAAAGGGCGAGGCAAATGGGCAACGCCAAGACAGAGTAGTCAGCCGCTGAGACCAAAGACATGCCCTTTGCAAATGGAGCGGTCCAGCGCGCTTTGGCTGTGGCTCGGGACGGCCGGCTGACGTTGACGTTTGGCACTCCGGCAGCGCCACATGAAGCGCTCTCGCACATTGAGGCCAGCCGCAAGACGGCCTCCCTTGCCCTCCCCCTCCCCCCTTTTTCCGTGTCAACTCGAAACGTCAAAACGCCAAAAACCGTTACACATTCGGGTCGCGGGACGCGGCGGGCGGGACGGGGGCGGAAGTAGAAGCGGGCACCGACGGGCACCGAGCATCGCGACAAGCCGACCAGTCAGCCACGGCCCGTTTAGCTCGGCAAAGGCAAGCGGCATGCCTGCAGGCAGGGGCACGCAGCGGCACGGGATGACTCGCCGATTCACATTCACATTCAACAGGGGAGAGAAGTCGGGCGGCACCAATCCCAGTGCGGGGCCAACGCGACAACTGCGACAGGCGGGACTCACTGCCGGCCCGGCCGGGCCCAGGAGACAGGCCTCTGCAAAGCCAGATCGAAATTGCGCCTTTTCTCTCGAAATCGTGGAAGCCCGCAGATAGCTTGACTGCTTTGGCCCTTCTATCATCGTCTCTCTCGCACTCACGGCGCGTCCGCGTCCCGTCGGGTAGGAGGACGACGAAGCGCTGTTCAGCGTGCCGACTGAGCCCCCCGTCGCAGCGCCAAGGCGCGACCCCGAGGTAATGACTTGATTCTCGAGCCGAGCGGGAGTATCCCCCTCCCCCGCCGGTCGCTCTCCGCACCCGACTGCAGCGGCACTGCTCCCATTTAAAAGGGAAAGTCCACAACGCCTTTCGGAAACACACAGCACTCCACTCCGCGCGCAGCGCCCGGCCCACACCGCATTCGCGGCATTGGTGGCGTGGGGCGGCGCGGGTGGCGCGCTTGACGCGTGCGAGCATGAAAGCAGCCAGCCGGACAGCCAGGCAGGCAGGCTCCCCGTCAACACCGGGCGACGCGAGGCGCGCAGGCTCGGCACTTCCGCGGAGAACTTATCAATATTCCGCGGCTGCGGAAACGCCGCGCGCCGCGCCGCTCATGACAAGCACTCGGACTCGGCGCCGTTCCCCCTGCAGACGCCCGCCGGCAGCTTCCTGACCCCCGTGGGGGCGTCCAGCGCCGCGACGCGCCGCGACGCCGGTCAAGATCCGAATAGGCGGAGGCAAACCGAGATTACGTGCACCGCGCCGCCGTTGCGTGCACCGGTCTGCCGGCGTCCGCACAACACCATGCAACGGGTCGCGGCCGAGGGGCGAGGCGAGGCGAGGCGGCCACCGCAAAGAAGCCGCAAATCGCCGGAAACCCGCGGCGGCGGGGCGTGGCCGGGTGGCGCGCCGGACTCTGCGGACGGCGCCAGGGCGGCCCTGGGAACGGGGCGGGTGGCGCGGCGGAGCGCAGCATCACGTCGCCCGGCGCATCTTTCGGGGCAAAAGCAGGCAAAGCGAATGCGGCGGAACGGAAACCAGTTCAACACAATGGCTCCTCGTCGGACCGCCGCTTCCCCCTTCCCCCTCCTGCGAGGTGCAACCCAAGCCAACCCATCCGCTGGGAGCGTATTAGCTAACGCGGCGCGGCGCCGTCGACGCCTCAGCCGATCCCTGCGCTGTTTGCGTGTGGCCGATGACGCTCACGATGGTCTTACCTCCGAGTGCGGGGCGTGCGCGCGCTCCTTGTAGAGGCACAGCGCGGGGCCGCGGACCACGGCCCACACCTGCTTCCAGGACCGGTCAGGGGCGCGCTGCAACAACGGGGACAGAGTTACTGAGGCAGGCCATGCAAAACCGCCACCGTCGCCATTCAGCGCTGGCAGGCTCCTCTCACCTTGCCGTCGATGAGGGTGATCTTGCAGTGAAGCCAGCCCTCGCGGTCGCGGTGCAGCGGCGCCTGCTGTGGGGCGTTCTCCTTGTTGGCGGCGGACGTCCTCGGCGACGACCTCGGCGACGTGCTGGCGGGGACCACGGCCCTCAACGCCGAGCTGCAACACGGCGGCACGCGTCAGCACGCGAGGTTCACGACGTCGACGGAGGGCACGGTCTGACGATCCACCGCCCCGCCCAGCCCGCCCTGCCCCGGCCTGGAGAGCGTCGCGTTGGCACCGGCCCATCGAATGCCTCAGGCGCGGCCGCGGTGTCGTCGACGCCAACCCTCCCCGCCCCTGTCCAGCCCATGACCAATTAGAGACGAGGCGGTGCGAGGCGGCGCGGACCGGTGCGTAGTCCGTAAGGCCGTGCCGTCCGCGACGCACCGCACGCGGCACGCGACGTGGTTAGCATGCGGCCACCATCGTGGCGCAGACCCGCCCAAAGTCCGGTGCCAAGCAGCCGTCGCTATTTTCAGACGACTCACACAATAATTGCCGCCGGCAACCGTTCGATACTCCCGTCCACTGAAGCTCGACAAACTGCATTCAAAACAACAAAAAGAAAACAAACGAACACGGAACCCGGGTGCATTTCTGCGGTGGCGGTCTTATCATCGGCCGCATCCCCTACTCCCTACCGCAGCGCTCATCGTGGCCCTCGAGGCGAGCGACGAGCGCCCCGCACGCACGTGCACACGCAGTGGTGAAACTGGTGAAACTCCAGGCAGGCCAGCGACGCGTGCCGCGTGCCACCGCCATGGTGCAGCGTGCTCGCGGCGGGACAGGCATGGCACGAGTAGTGCATCTCGCACTGCACCGCCAGCACGCAGCCCACGGGGCACAAAGCGCGCGCGTGCCTCGAGGCGCGCCACGCCGAGCCGCGCTGGCCGTCTCCACTGCAGCAGAACCATTGCATCACGGCAAAGCCCCCGCCCACCCTCCACACCCCTCTCCCTTGTTGCCGGTGCAGGGTGCATCTCTAAACTATTTTTTTTCTTTTTTTGCATACTAAACGAGTTTTGTCTCCACCCCGCACTCCGCGCCGAGGAGTAGAGACAAGCAAACCAAGGCAGATGCTCCAAGTGAATTACTACCAAAAGCAACCAGCTTGCCAAACTTGCCTGGACACAGGATAATCCATTGTTAATAATTAATTTTAAAAAAATCAAAAAAAATCAAATGATTAATTTACAGAGGCTTTTCCCTTCTTTATAAAGTACGGCGTTCCATGTTGGCCAGTGCAACCAAGACATAATGTTAATTTCAAAATTAGATCATAAAAATATGCTTTACAAATGTACGAATTAAACTAAACCTGGGTTATAAACATCACAACATGCACTTAATCTAGAAAATTAGTTTGAGGCTGATTATTGCTCTGCACAAAGACATGGTGCGTTAGTAATGTTTCCAGCAGAACCTAAACATCTAAAATTGGAGTGACATAAAGCCTTTGCATTATTGGTGAATTAAGTTCAGGAATAATAAACACAGACTCAAAGCTGGATGCTGTTAATCGAGACATTATAAATTGTCATGGACATGCAGGTAGCGAGCACTAAGTGTCTCACCCCTGTTGTTGGCTGATGGCATGGCCAGTGGCCGCTGCAGCTGCATCTTCAAAGAGTCGCTTGAGGCGTTGAATGTCATCAGGAAATAAAGGCGGACGCCATTTCCGATTAAGTCTGCAATTTCCCAGTTACGTACTTCAAATATCTAGTAATGACACGTATTTCAACCCTCAAGAGGCAACACACAGTAGGGAGTACAGCACACCCTTATGCTGCTGGCAGACTGACACCATGGGTACATACAGTTCTAGGATCAGGTCAACATGAGGCTGCAAGCCCAAGCCTCTTGGGTAGTATAACAATTCTTACCTTCTCTGGGCGACGTTTGTTGGACATGCTGAAGTTGGTTCTGTATCACTAAGCTCTAGATCACTGTCAACGTGCATCCGATCATTCCACGTAGCTTTCAGATATGAAACTCGTCTTGTAGAGCGGTCTTCATCAACTAAACAGAGAATACACAGCAATATGAATATATTTGTGAGTCAATAGAGTCAGTTCAAAATAATAGAGGAATAAAAGATACCTATTGCAGGATCTTTCTGTCTTCTCACAACAGCAGAAGTATCTATTGTTCTAGGAGAACCTGGAAAATAAAAATGAGCAAAATTTTGAACCTTGCCAAATATTTAATGGAAACAGTCAAACCTGTAGAAGTTCAAAGATGGATTGTAACAATTAAAAGTCATGATTTGTTAAGGTAGGAAAGGGCATGCCAATGAAGTTAACAAGGATTGGTACGTGTCATTTTACAGATTAAAAATAATTACTGCCTGAGATACAGAGCACACACTGGAAGAAGAGAATGAACAAAAGCAATTAAACACTGAGGGTTAGCAGTTTATAGGAAGAATTGTAACTTGTACTGTTTTTCACTCATAATTCCATTCCACAATACTTTGTATTTACTATTATCAATTCTTTAAAAACTTGTTAAAATGCAAAAACTTGATAAAAATTTACTAGTTTTAAGCAAATGCAGAAAAGTCCTGTAAGGCATGTTAAACATATTCCATTAGTCACCACACCATTACCAACCACAGCTCTACAGCACACATTACACACATTCTCAAGCTTCTCATACATACTGCCACAACCCAAACATGAATTATGCTAACCTTTAAGACCTTGCAAAAGTCCCTCAGGATCACCGATGCTATTTCGCTGAGGGTATGAAGCAGGGCGTAGGGGGTTGGCAATAGACAGTTGATTTGGACGAATAGGAGGGGATGTTGGAAGAGAGCAGGATGGATCGGGGGCAAGTATTTTGGGGGCTGGAGATGGCAAAACATCACAGCCTTCTCTCTCATCCTCCAGGACAGTAGATATCACTGCCTGACGTTTGCGATCTTTATGTAATGAAAGCAAGTAAAGAAAACAGAGACGGAAATTAAAACAAAAAGGAAATTGGGAACATTTACTGCAGTAAAGAAAATAAGTGAAATGAGCAAAGATTTTCCAGAGGAGTGCAGCATCAAAATGATAAGTGCCTTCATAAGCAAGCATCACTATGAAAATGGTTTGTGACTTTAGAGAAAAGGTAAGGGAAAATTGCAATGAGAACTGATTGCACTCTTGATTTTACCACCCTATTGACCAAAATTCTACACAAGTAAAACTAGAACAAAACCAATTGAAAAACTTTTTTTTGTGCAAAGCAAACGGCTAATGATGAAGCATTCAACAATCTCTATATACAGGAGCAAAAATGTGTGACTCAAATCGAAAAACTACTGGCAAAATAGAAATACAATTAATTATTGTCAAAAAAATTAGCTCATAATAATTAAAACAAAAAATTCAATGAAAAACAAACAAACAAATACACCAAAAACCTCAAGGATCAAATTATTTTAACACACACCTGAGCTGATTGCACTGTGGTAGGTGTCCTGCCGAACAGTCTTGGTTCTTTGGTCACGATGAGTGGGATCTGCAGAACGTGATCGAATCCGCATCTTCAAAGAGCTTGATTGGGAACGGGGTTCTGGTCCATAGTATAGGTCCTCTGGAAACAAGAAATATGAATAAGAATAAGTTATCAGAAAAACAAAAAGGATCATACTTAATTTAGGATTGCAGCCAACAAAAAAAGCAGCACAAGTTATGTGTTTTACCAGGAGCAGGTTTGTAATCAGGGGGCGGATCACAGTGAAGTTTTGAGCTGCCAATGGGTATGGATCTGTTGCCAGACACAGCACTAGGAGGTATATTGGACGATAGTGGACTTCCAGCTATATATGAATAAAGGAAATGAAAAAATATGTTAACATAAAAACACATCAAAACACATAAAAACACCGGGAAGAGGAATGTGCAGTGCCTGTACCTTTCTCAAGCTTCCTTGCATTCGAGTTATCTTGTAAACTCCGAGATTCATATTCTCGCTTCCGTACAGCAACTTCAGGGACACCTTTCTTTGATGACAACCGAGCCAATTCACTGCGGTAGAAACTAGTCCGGTCTGTGCTGTCTTCCTCTTCACCTGTCTCAAACTGGCGTGCCCGTCTGGACACTAGGTGAATCACAGGCAAATGTGGTTGGTTATCCTCTGCACCGCGTGACGAACAAGATGATGGCAGGGACGTTGAGTCTCCATTCATCACAGTGTCCTCACTGGAAAATTTAAACAAATCATTACACTCCACATTTTCACAAAGAAGTTAAGTAAGGAATTAAGATGGGATATGATTGTGTCAGTGAAGGTCCACCTGATTCAATATTAGTGATTTTCTCAGTATTCTATAAGAAACAACGTACCTTCCAGTCGAAGAAACGGAGGGTTGATTTTCTTGAATCCTGCTTAGCGTGCTGAAGTAGCTCTTGTTGGCCCTGGCCTGCGCGCTAGCTGCGGATGCGGGCGCCGCGGCCGCCCCGACGGGGCCGCCGGCCACGAAGTTGGGTGCCGTGCCCCTGCCGGGCCCGGACTCCAGGTCCTCGTCGGGGGCCTCCTTGTCCTTGTCGCCGGGGCCCAGCGGCGGCCACACGGGCTTCTGCAGCTTCTGAGGGCGCGCGTAGAACTCGCGGGCGATCGCCCCCTTGGGCTGCAGCTGCTGGAGAGGCTGCTGGTCCACGAGCGGCCAGATGGGCTGCGCGGGCCGGCGCAGGAACTCCTCCTTCTGCTCCGTGCTGCGCCGGATCCTCGACAAGATGACCGAGTCGTCGCTGCTGCACCCATCCTGCAGCGTCGACGTCGAGTCCATGGACAGCAGGCTGTCCTTGGAGCTGGCCGCGGTGCCGGCGGTGGCGGACCCCGCGGCGGGCAGGGACGACGACGACTCCCTGCGACTGCTGTCCGCGCTGGGCGCGCCGCTGGAGCCCACGCCGCCGGGGAGGCTGCCGCTGCTGTCCAGCATGCCCGCGTCGAGGCTCAGGCGGCAGTGCGCGGGCAGCGACTCCCACGCCGCGCCCCCCGCCGCCCTGGCCGCCGACGTCAACGACGTCACCAGGGAGGCGGCGACGGGGGCGGCACCGCCCATCATGAACTGCGTGCGCGCGTTGGCCGTCTGCTCCCGGCGCTGGGCCGCGCTCGCGCTGGACCGGCGCGCCCCGCCCACCGCGTCGTACACGGGGTCAGCAGGGCCAGGCAGGGCTGGGGGCGGCCAGCCGCTGGGGAAGTCCGAGGCGCCGGACGCGCCCGACACGCCGGACACGGGCCGCGAGCTCAGCGGGCTGCCCTGGCGCTGGTCGCGGTCCCGGACGTCGGGGGACCGCATCCTCTGGGGCCGCTGGTTCGTCTCCGGGTTGTGCGCCGTCTCGCCGAAGTACTGCCGGAAGGAAGAGCAAGTCAGTGACACAGTTCGGCAACAAGCAACGGGACACGGCGAACGCCTCGCTGCGCCCGCCGCGCTCCTGACTGCTGCACCCCCTGGGGGAAAAGCGCAGCATTCGCCGGGTACAGTCCCGTCGGAAAACGAAAACACTAAACACACTCACATACCGCTGCGGACATCACACATGGGCGGCACCTGCACACCCGCGCGCCCCAGCTTCGCACGTAAACCCGCACATAGCTGCAAAGTGCGTCGCGCCCTCGCCCGGCGCCGCGTCGTCCTGTCCGCCTCCGCGGCGTGCGTGCCCTCAGCCAAGGTCTAGGCGGGCCGCGCGGCGATAGCGGAGATCACAACAGAGCCTTCTCACTACAACGACGTACGCGAAGTACAAGCGCGGCAGGGACGCGCGTCGGGGCCGACATGCTGCCGGCGCGCGCTGCTGCCACGGACTGTACCGAGAGCGCGACGGCATGGGGCCGCGAGGAGCGCGAAGTGTCGCCGAACGCGGCGCGAGATAAAATGCACGACGGCGTCCCTCGCGTCCGGCCGCCCCGCCCCGCTGGGCCGCGTTCGGCGAGCTCAGCGTCTGCCAAATGACGGCGGACGGCCTCGCCGGCCGGCCAAACTTTCCACGCGCTCGCCCCCCCTCTACCCCGGCCTACCATTTCCTTACACCAATTTTGACACCCCGTTCAAAATCAGGAAATGAGCGTCCGCGCGCACCAGCAGCGCGCCGCGGGACATGCTCACCTGCTGCAGCAGGTCCTCCTCCTTGGGCACGACGAGCAGGTGCAGGAACGGCCCCGAGCTCTGGATCAGCTGCACCACCTGGGCGTACGACTTGCCGCCGATCGTCTCGCCGTTGACGCTCACCACGCGGTCGCCTGGAAACATCCAATCGTTGCATGAGAGCGAAGAGTAGCGCGTGCGGAGGCACCAACAAGTCCAGCACATCCTCAGAAGCAGGCGCGCGCGCGCACACACACATATATACACACACACGCGCGCCATGCCGCCGGCACGTGGACGGCCGATGACGAGTCCACCTGTCAAATAGACAAACAACGCGCCGGAGTGACCTTCACGCCTCACCGGACCCGGCCAAGACTAGAGGGGGCAAGACGAAGATTTGGATTTTGATTCTGTGGGAATTTGGACTGTAGGAAGAAGAGCGGGCGCGCGGGGCGTACACACACCGCAGGGCGACGCTGGCGATGGTCACCTGACGGAGAGGGCATGGAGGCCGGCGACGCTGACGTAGCCGCGTTGGCAAGCAAAGGATCACACAGTCCTTCCAAAGCAAGTCCAAGTGGACAACCGGACCCCCGCAAAAAAATCAAACTAATGATTGATTTAAAAAACAAAAAAAAAACACGGACACGGAGCGAGGCTAAAGAAAAAAATAGCCGTGGCTACAACGACCACAAAACAAAACAGGACGGTACGGCAGGGAGAAACGAAGCGGGGTCGTTCGCACTTTGTCGGCGTGCAACAAAAGAATAAGGTTAGAAAAGGTTCCGCGAAGGGAAAAAGTGGGAAGGAGGGGAGGGGGGAGGTCGTGTGGCTGGGCGAAAAAGGGCGATGCCAACGGCACCAACCCCACTGCCCTATTTGAAGTTCGGGAGGGGACCTCGCGCCATTCTCACTCTGGTCCAACGGTCGGCGAACGAGGCCAGAGAGAGTGGAGCGAGTGAGCACAGGAAGAGGTCGAGGCGCAGGCGCATTTCTATTCCCTTTCGCCGGCTGCAAGGAATGGCCCAAGGCAAGGCACTAGAGGACGGCAGCGGGGGCACCAGGACAACTGGGGAAGGGAGGGGGCAAGGGGACATTGGAAGTTGCCGTCACGAGGGACCGGAAAAAAGGGCCACGTCCGGGCTACGCCGACGCGCGACGCGCAGGTGCCCACCGGCGCAGACCAGCAGGCTGATTTCGCACAGTGCTTCGTCGCTCTGTCTCTGTCGCGACCCTACCCGGCCAGACCATTCAATGCGAGAGGGACAGACGCGACAGAAAAAAACACAGACGGAATACGACAGCAGGTCAGCACAATGCAGGACAGGAAGGGAGAGAGGGGGGACAGGGGGAAACGGGCTTGGGAGCTCGGCGAGGGGCGGGGACATAAACGGGAACACTCTACTCACCCTGACAACAGTCCTGCGAGGTGAAGCGGGGCTTCTCACCTGACCAGGCGCACGAAGATGGTGTCCATGGGCTCGTCGCCGGCGACATGGTGCATTACGCCGGTCTCCGCCCAGGGAATATGCAGCACTGGGCCGGGGATCGTTAGCGGAGTTAGTCTGTGCGGATTCACTGCAGCCAAAACGACAATCGTACCGTGGTAGGATTTTCCGGCGGGGATACATCGATGGAGATGCCTGCAGGCGTGAAGCCGAGGTCCTGGTTCTCCTGCCGCCGCAGCATCTAGTGAGCGCGGGCCTCGTGGACGTCGAGCCTGAGGGGCCGTACCGGGCCCCGCCGCCCTGCCGCCCCCAGGAGACCCGGGCCCGCCCCAGCCTGGCCTGCCGCCGGGCCCCCTGGGGTCCGTGGGGCGCCTGCACCCGGTGAACAAGCCAACGAGGACAAACGTCAGACACGCAAGGAAAAGACAAACAGCAACCTGTCAACACGGTCTTCGTATTACGATGACACGACGGCGGCTATGGAAGCGCCATGGCGATAGGCTTAACCCCTCGCACCCGCCAGACACGCAGGCGCAGCGGGACTGCCTACCTTGCAGGGACCTCCGCTGAGGGAGCGGCGGCCGTAAGCGGGTCCGTCGCCGGCGCGCGGCGTCCCTGCCGCGGCGCGGACGGGCAGGGCCAGCAGCCAGTCAGTTAGGCGGCGGGCCCGGGCCACACAGTCCTTCCTGGCCCAGGACGGAGGGGGCGCCGACGCCTGCCTACTGGCCCGCGGGACCGAGGCGGCCCTTCCGCGCCGCGCCGCGCGCACGGCAATGCCACACCAATCCCTGCCGCGATTCGGCCAACTGCGCCTCATTCGCAGCGTTCGCAGCCGCGCCTCGCGCACGACGCCGAGCTGCTCTCCTCGCCGACTCCTCTGGCCATCCTTCTCCCTCGCCCTGCTCCGCCCAGCTCCGCCCTCCGCGCGCTTCCTGTGCCTCTCTCCTCTCTTTGCTCGTGGCCTTGCACAAATACAAATTGGATAACCGGCCGGTACGGCCCACGGCCAGCGCCTGGCCAGGGTCCGACCGCCCGTCGGCCGGCCGGCCGTCACATCCTCATGGACGGTCTGCCGGCGGGCCGCGTCCTGCCTACGTCACGGAACCTCCCCGAC
>CM060090.1:6194381-6368948 GCA_030522485.1 Stenchaetothrips biformis | reverse complement strand
TCTCCCAAATCCAATCAGCCACCGTGGCACGGAGAGCGGCCCGGCCGGCCCGGCACAACTGGAGTGCTTGCCGATGAGGCACACGGGGTGCATGAGGATGCGGGGCGCTCCGGGAGATGCGCGGTGCGAGGCACACAGGGCGGCGGGGCGGCGCCGAGTCACGGTGGATGCTGGGTTACCGGACGCAGGAACACCCGGAATGTTTTGCTTCATTTTGCAACTTTGCTTTCTTTTGCTGTTGTGTTGCAACGGGAAAGAAATTGAGTTACCAGTAACTGCCCTGTCTCCGTTGGGAAACCTGCAGGAAAGCACAACCAAAATTTTTGGTGGTTGCTTGAACGGTTTCTTTCCCCTTTCCCCAATTTCGGCGGGAAAGAAAGCACGCCGTCCCGCGCGGTGTTCTCTTCGCGACATAAAGGGAGGCGCTGCCCGGCGGACGACTCCATCCCGTGCGGAATATGCGCGCGGTCTCCGTCTCTCTCGCGCTCATGAGGCGCCCGGTCGTGGTGGGAGAAAGACGGAGCGACGAGGCCCTGCTGGCGTGGCGGAGATCCAATCGCGTCCCGCCTCCTCCACCATCGCCAACGAGAAGAATTTCTCTCCCTTTGTCGGCCGCTCAGCCGCGTCGTCTGCGCGCCAGACTGATTCCGTAGCGTTTCGTCTCCCTGTCTCTCTTGCCCCCGTACGGAGCGCCCCACGAGTGAGAGAGAGAGAGAGAGAGAGAGAGAGAGAGAGAGAGAGAGAGAGAGAGAGAGAGAGAGAGAGAGAGAGAGAGAGAGAGAGAGAGAGAGAGAGAGAGAGAGAGAGAGAGAGCAGCCCGCCGGTGAAAGGGAACGCCGGCGGCCCGGGCCGCCGCCAATGCGCTTACATGCCACGACAAACTAGAGCTCGATTGCCTGAGGCAGGAAGCCGAGAAGGGGCGGGCCGGCCTGAAGGGGAGGGGGCAGGGTGGGAGACGGGCAGGTGTGGGGCAGGTGCACTGGGCAGCCACCACTCATCCACTTATTGGATCAGTGCTACCCTCCCCGTCCACTCTCCACCCCGCCGGCTACTCCCCTCACTCCCCTCCCCCCAGCACAAATAGCAATTACAGCGGTAAATTTTTAAATTTCACTCCCCTCTCCTTGGTTCGCCGTGCCGTACATAATGGAACAAAGCGAGCATGCCAACGTTAAGAGACGTATAGTAGGGCGCAGCAGACTCTCTTCGAACGTGGACTTCCGTAGGCCTGGCTGTCACACCCCTGGAAAGAGGCTACAACCGCCCCTCTCTGTGTTCCGCAGGAGCGATGCTGCCCCTGTTCTCGCCGCGCCGCCACTTCCTGTGGCTGGTGCTCGTGTCCAGCGTGGTGCTGCTCGTGCTGCTGAACGTCCACCACAAGCCGCGCTGGGGCGGCGGGCCTCTGGGCGGGGCGGGGCTGTCCGCCCCCGGGCCCCGGCTTGCCGCCCCCGGCCTGGCCTCGGCCGCCGCCAACGTCGTCAACGTCGTCAACGCCGCCAACGCCGCCAGCGGCCCGGTGGTGGACGGCGTCTAACCACGGCCCACCCGACGCCCAATCTGTGGCCGCCTGAGGGGCCTGTAAGTGGTCTGGTCGCGTCGCACGGCAGTGCGGCTGGCGGCGCTAAACTGAGCTCTCCTTCTCACGTGTCCTAGGGGGCGTCGGTGCGGCCGGTGCCCTTCCCTCTGCACCCGGAGCGGCTGCCCTGGTACATGACGAGCGGCAAGCGCAGGCCCACGCCCGTGCTCACGGACCCGCGCACCGGGCGCCGCGTCGCTCGCCTCTGGCCGGAGGTGCGTCCTACAAGGCGAGGTGATCCGCCAGAGCGCCGACAGTGATGACTTGGTTGCTTTGCCAGGAGGAGGTGGGCGGTGACCGCGTGCTGTAACCAGCTCATGTTCGTGCCGCCCGAGACCGACGCACCCGCCGAGCCCAAGCTCAAGAAGATCCTGCTGTACAACGGCTGGGCGTCGTGGGGCGGGCTGGCGCCCGGGCAGCACACTGTTCCTGCGCGAGCAGTGCCCCGTGAACACGTGCACGCTCACGGACCGGCAGGACGAGGCGGGCTCGGCCGACGCCATCCTGTACAAGGACTACTTCCGCCATCCCTACGCCCCCAGGCCGCCGCGGGCAGGTGAGTGGGTAGGGGCCTTGCCACCGCAGCCAAAGGTTTGCGGTTCGAAGCCCGTCACTGTTGTGTCAGCTTGACTGAAAAGTACATAACGTGGCTAATTACGTGTCTCAGATCTGGATCCTGTACTTCCTGGAGTGCCCCTACCACACGCAGCACATCAAGTACAACGACGTGTTCAACTGGACCGCCACGTACCGCCGCGACAGCGACCTGGTGGCGCCGTACTGGAGCGCTGGGCGTACTACGACCCCCGCGTGAAGCAGCGCCCGCTCAGCGAGATGCCCAACTACGCCGCCAACAAGACCAGGAAGGTGCGTTCCCGTGGATGCTTATGATGAATATTGCGGCGACCGAGGCGCTAGGGAGCAGTCGTGGCTGACATGTCCGATGACGAGGAATTGACGCGCCACGGTGGCTGACATTTTAACGATACCGCGAGGGGGAGGGGCACGCCTCGAGGGTCGCACCGAAGCAATCGCTGGCGATGCGGGTGGCTTCGCTGGCGTGGCCAAGGGAGGCCGTTGCTGCTCGTGCCGCGGTGTGGTGGTCGAGGAACCGCTTCGAAATGGGGCTCCCTGCTGTGCTATTTCAAGTCAAGGCCCAGGGTCACAGCAGCGCACTGAACATCACGAGCTCGGAGGAGATACACTCCTTTGTCCGATGACCAGGCTAATGGTTCCCAACTTGGGGTCGCGACCCCATTTTCGATCGCGGAAAAATATTTTGTGGTTGCGGCAAGATCCAAACATTGGCTCTCAGACCTTGTGGTCGGCGCACAGACGCCCTCGACCACAGTGCTTGCGAGCGTGTGCGCGCATCGGTGATGAACAAGGAGCCATAACCGCAAGAAGGGCGCACCGCAAACCCCGCAGAAAGAGAGTCGGTATCGTCGCTCTGTCTCTCTTGCACGCGTGGAGCGTTCCGTCTGGGCGCGTGAGAGACAGCAACTAGAACTACTTTCGGAATCAGTCTTCTGGCCGACCGCGTGGCATACACGCAGCCCCTCCCCTCCTAGAGGCGTCCTTGTTGCCTGTGCCGCCTGCACTGGCCAAGGGCGCCGCCGCAGGCCGCAGCCGCTGCACAGCCCCGACCCACCCCCGACCCACCCCCGCGCCGGAGATACCCCGCGCCCTGCCGCGACGGGCCTACCCCGCTGCAGTGGCGAGGCGAGGCCGGCGCGTGCGCGGGGTATCCCCGTCTGATGCACGCGCTCCCCTTTGCTGCCTGCAGGTGGCGTGGTTCGTGTCCAACTGCGCGGCGCGCAACGGCCGCCTGCAGTTCGCCATGGAGCTGTCCAAGCACATCCAGGTGGACATCTACGGCGCGTGCGGCCAGCTCAAGTGCCTCCGCAACGAACCCGAGAAGTGCTTCGCCCTGTTGGACCAGCACTACAAGTTCTATCTCGCCTTCGAGAACTCCAACTGCAAGGACTACATCACGGAGAAGTTCTTCGTCAACGGCTTGGGGTGAGTTGGGCTACTGATGAAGGCGCTGGTGATGACCGCATCAGTCTAACCGAGGTCGATCATGCGCAGGCGCAACATCATTCCCATCGCCATGGGCGCGCAGCCCGAGGACTACGCGCGCTCGGCGCCGCACCACTCGTACATCCACGTGGACGACTTTGAGTCGCCCAAGGCGCTGGCGGCCTACCTGCACAAGCTGGACCAGGACGACGACCTGTACAACAGCTACTTCCGCTGGAAGGGCACGGGCCAGTTCATCAACACGCACTTCTTCTGCCGCCTGTGCGCGCTGCTGCACGACGACTTCCGACCTAAGTCGTACCGCGACGTGAACGCGTGGTGGCGCGGCCCCGGCGTGTGCACGGCTACTTCGTGGCGCAAGCAGGGCAAGCACAAGTTCATCCTGCCGCCCGACGACCGGGACGACCGCCAGGACCGCCGGGACCGAGCAGAGAGGGGCAAGGAATGAGACTGAGCCGCCCTCGGGCCGGCGCGGGACGGCACTCTCAAAGAATCTGACGGCGAATTGCACCGAAAACGCCCAGAGCAGTCCGATTGATCGCGGCGAAGGTGATTGTGCGCGCAACGACTGAGAGTGTGTTACCGGGAAAAGAGCACAATTACTGTGATGAAAGCAATTATGTGATATTGAAACTACAAACAAAACAAAGAATTTAAACGTTAAAAACATTCTACCATGAATAACTTAAATGTACAGTTAAGTAGCTGGGCACAATAACCCTTATTGTAAATGTTTAGATGAAGAAACAACAAAGTTTAAAATTCGTGGTGACATGTGTGTTCGGCGCGAGGTGCTATCGTCGTGGTGTTTACAGGCAGTTTCGCGAGTTTCTAATTCTGAAGGAGGTGTCAAGGCTGACACACAGCTTGCCTTACAAACCAAGTCCTCGAGTTTTTAACTTTCTACTTAAATAAATTAACTGTAGACCGTGTTTTTAGGTAACAATATTTTGGATGGAGGGTTGTAAACGTTGCTGTTCATGTAGAAATATCCAATGTTATCTTTAAAACGTGTCTTCTTTTCTCGCCACATTTGTATATAATCATCAACTCTAAATGTTCATGTAACGTTCATTGAAACTTTCCATTTCAAAGGCTTGTGCAATATTTGTTTGAACTCTATTGAGGTGGCATGTGAAAGATGTATTCAAGGAGTAACCACAATTGTGAAGGGCTTTTAAAAAAGGCATTCTTGCTTCCGTCGATTTATCAATTGTTGGCATAAAGTAGTAACTTAAAGTAATTAATATCAAACCATGGGCGGAGAAAACGCTGGTCCATCACACGGCACAATTATTTATCCTGCTTAGAATGAACTATATTCCTTTTTATCATCTGTAACCAGAAGCAGATATTTTTTGAAAAGATTAGTATTAATTTATTTTGCGGGAAACTTAAATACACTCTAAATGTATTTGTATTTTTGTGTACAAAAATTTGAACAAAGTTAAACATACAAATACATTTGCACAATTTTGTGCAAACTAACGTAAGATTTTGTTCACAGCTCTGGACAAAATCGTTCGTGTATTTGCACAAAATTGTGCAAATGTATTTGTATGTTTAACTTTGTTCAAATTTTTGTACACAAAAATACAAATTACATTTAGAGTGTACGTGGTCGGTTTTCGACACCTCTCACGTTTCTCCAGAGGTAAACATCAAAAGCAACTCTGGTGCTAAAAGTCGGATCTTTGACTGTCCACTGCAATTTCACAGGAAGTGTACTACTAAAGGGATTTTTGTTATTGTACGTGCCAAGGACATTCGAGGCGGCGAATAGTGTAATGTTCCCGAACGAGCCAAGAAAGAGCTGAGTTGTTTCCACAGAGTCCTTCAGCAACACCGTATGGAGGAGGCTGGCATCAAACAGGGTATTATTAGTGTATGAAATGCTATCTCTTGACAGTAAGGATCAGGTTAAATGTTTCAAACAAATTAAAAAACAAACAAAAGAGAAACCGTGTCAGAACACGGTCCGAGTGGAACTGCTGACACAGTGCAAGTGGCGCGTGAGTGACAATTTGTAACGCTAGAAGAGATCACGAAATAGTGCATGTCTTCCGAATGGGGCCGATTGGGTTATGCCACAGCCCTTTGCAGTGTGTACATCAGCCCGCTTTTGGAAACACTGTTTTCAGACACCACGCATTACCTAGCCACTAACCACTCGTCGAAGTACCTAATATCACTGCCAAGTAAAGTAAACCTAAACGGAGGTCCTCTAAACGTTTTCCAGTCCTCTGAGCTGTAATTCTTTTCGTCGGTGTATTTTCCCGTATTTTCCTCACGAGGCCGAAAGAAATGATTGATCCTTTTATTTCGATGATATGCTGTAGATTATTATTATTATTATTACTATTATTATTAATTGTTATGAGTATTACTACCTATGAGTACTTTTCTGGTTGTGAAGTGATCATATAATATAGTTTATTTCCTTGTTCGGTCCTCCCTCTCTGTGTTAATGAATTTACCATGTGTCGCACTTCATCCATTTTACAAAGCAAACCGTTCCGACCGTCACCTCCAAAGCCCCATTGATAACTGCTCAAAGCTCTCATCATGGCTGACATGTTCTTCCACTGTCGTTATGTACAAACGCAGGATTTAGTTTGCATATCAGGGAGCGGCCGTAATGGCGAGACGCAAACAAACTCGCCGTGAATTCGTATAAATAAAAGAATCATTTCACAAATTTCTCTGCGTTCTTTATTTTTACCATTTTAATTGATCGTCTGGTTTAAACCAGAATTAAAGTGTCATGATTGAACGAACTAACACGCAGTCAATAGTACAGAGTTTAGTAGACGTACACACACAAAATTTAATCACTAACTGACTGACTCACTGACCAACCCAATCACTCACTCACTCACTCACTCACTCACTCACTCACTCACTCACTCACTCACTCACTCACTCACTCACTCTTACTAGGAACACCGAGAGTGTCTACACAAAATACATTGGTACAATATCTCAACTGCTTGTACTAAACGACTAACAGGCCATCATAACATTGTTGAATTGAGCGCAAAGGAACGTGGTTCATTTCTGCAATAAAGCACTGCAACAATAAACCACTAAGGCCTTAATTTGTACTCTTCTCTGATTTAATGACCAAAAACACCAAAAGTACTGTAATGACTAATGTACGTACATGTGAAGAACACTCTCTTTTGCCGCGTACAAATTTACTTTTCTCTGGCTGTGTTGGACGCAAAATACGTTTCAAAATTCCGTCGAGAAAATAGTCATTTCTTGGCATCTGTCAATAATCAACTCTCAAGAAGACAATACTTCAGAGTGAATAAATTTTTCATCTTTTTCCTCGTTAATAGAGGCCCACTCACAAACACAATACCAGATTTTCTCATCCCTCCCTCTTTTCTCTCAGGCACAGCCTCATTTTTCTCTGCGATATATTTCCATTCAGACGATAAATATTGAGCAACAATAACACGCACAAAAAGTTACTCTATATGTGAGAGAGACAGTTAGTTTTACTTGACAATAGTTTATTCCATTATGATAAACGGTAGAATGAGCGCTTTGGCAAAAATTTAAGGCATTTCGTGACAATCAATTGTGTTATTCTCGCCAATTAAGTTTAATATCAAAACATGCAACGAGTAGCGGCACGATTTTGTCACAGGAAAGGATGCGCTCGGAAGCACATGATCACTCGTCGACATACAATATTCTATAATGTTCGAATTTAATTATTTTGTGAGGGCAGCAACAAGTTTTCTACAATTTAGTGATGTGCCCAAGACCATCGTTTAATGGTACTAAAAGTGCGTAGAATAGGAAGTGCTTCTCTCTCACTTAACAGGATTTGCGCGAGGTTTGTATAAACAACATGAAATATAGACGATTCGAAAAAAAAAATAACAGCAAAGCAAAGCTGACACGTTCTACAGCAGAAGCGCCTGCATTGCGCGCAGTGCCTAGCGCTGCGAAAAGCAAGGTGGCAGCAAGATCGGCGAGGCCGGCATGACGGGCAGCAGGGGGGTAGAGCCCTATAGTGGGAGAGAGACGCCACTGCCAGTGCGTGAGCGCGCACGCGCGGCCAGTGCTGCGCGTAGTTCGCCGTACTTTGCAGCGAGCCAGTGTCTCCCTGGCTCGGCTCGGCCCGCGCGGCTAAGGGCTCGGCTTGGCTCCACTCGTACCATCGGTGCCAGATTGCCGGTCGGCAGGGATGCGCAGGACTCTGCAGGCAGCGGGTGGGTCCGAGGGCTGATTTCTTTTATTGCTTCTAAACCGTTCAAGTTAGGTGGGTATAGTAAGCGAGCCGATTGTAGTTCTCAGTCCAAGCTACAATCGGCTCGCTCACTATGCACCTCTAACTTTAACGGTTTAGAAGCTTTGCCAGTAATAAGGCCTTTTGTGGCAGTAGCGCAGCCGTCCCATGTTGCCACATTACACCACTTTTTACCCAACTACGGAAAATTGTGCATCCGGATGTCTGGATATGGGTGGCGTCTCTCTCCCACTATAGGACTCTACAGGGGGGCACCCATCAAGTAGGGTCGGTTCCGCGGATCCTGGAACAAAAACCGTTTAACTTATGACGAGCAGTGCGGTCGTGAGTCGCGCAACGAAGCTTCATCTTGTCGGCCAGTAGTGGCCCGCAGGGTGCTAATTAACTGACTGCTAGCAGTGCCGAGGCAGTCTGCGACCAGCAGGGAGAAGAATCACAACCGTGGGGATTTTCTCGACGGTTGGGGATTTTTCTATTTGGACACACGTCCAATGTTAGCACAGTGGCCTCTGGCTGACATGCACAACAGCGCTGACAGGTCTTGTATTGGGGCGGCGTTGGCAGTCTTATCCAACAGCACGTTCAAGGGCTCTCGCGCGCGTGGTCGATGCTTGATTCGGTAACGCAACCGGTCCGGTCCGGGAGAGCAAACAGTGAACCCAAATAGCAATTAAAAGGCATCCTCACCAGCATGGCACGCATGTCACTGTGTTGGCACAGGTCCACCGGCAACCGACCTGTGAACACAGAAAAGGTGTTAGTCAAACAGGTGGAATGGAAAACGGAAGCCATTGGGAAATATCAACAATTCGATCGACTGCCACTCACCCGCCTTGTTCGGCCTGTAGAGGAGCGCCACCAGGGGCGCGATGCTGAGCAGCGTCGCGGCCATGGCGACGTAGTTCTCGTCTCGGTGCCATCGCGCCAGGCAGTGGAAGACGTTGTCCTTCTCCTCACCGTAGAGCTGCAACAAGCAAACATGTTAACAACGGGGTGCCGCACCGGAGGCTCAGTTGCCGAGGTCATCTTTTTGGGCGGGGAGTATCCAGTTAGCCATTGGAAAAAACTAAGAGGAAAACAAACAAATGGCAGTGAAAATGGAGCCAAACTTTCCACGCCAAAAGTTGGCGCCGCAGGCGAGTTGACGAGGAATGGGTGAAGTTATGGACTGATTTACCCTCGCGGAAGCAGCTGCAATGACTTGGTCTCCCGATTCCCTCTGTGACCGCCGTGGTGTAGGCGCACACGCCTGACTCGTCAACAAGTTGCGTTTACTGCCGCGACTGGGCCTCCCGGCTTCCCCTGTGACCGCCGTGGCGTACTACGCACACACGGTGACGGATTACGCTCTCCCCCACAAATTACATTCCCCAGCCGCCGCTTGCACGCGCCGCGCCCGGGACCCCGGCACTTAGCACATGCGATGTCGCGCCGAGACGGCTACCCGACGCGAGCGAGCAGCAGCACGCATATTGCGAACAGCGCTCTCGTCTGTCGTCTGTCTTACTCAATCGCGTCTGGAATCATGCTGGAATCGGCCAGCAGGGCCGCAAGGACAGCCCCACTCGCATGGAAAACACTCACCTCCTCGTCCACCCTGTAGCGGCGGCCGCTGTTGGACTTGAGGCACCTCTCTTGTGCCTCCACCAAGCACTCAGCGACAAAGCCCGCCACATGGTCGTCGAAGTACAGCCTCGCCGCGTAGAATAGCGCCGTCTGCATGGAGAAACATCACCGTCGCACCCACACCACCACGCAAGCAGACCATACCAAGTGTTTTGTAAATTTTGAACGAGACATAGCAGTTCTTTGTACAGCGATGAAGGTTTTGGACAAATTTTGTGCGAAACGCTGTACGTATTTTCACATTTTTGTGCAAAACTAAGAACGAAACTCGAACGAAAAACTATAGCCTTGTTCAAACTTTATACAAAACAGTGTGTATCTCTCGGTCTGCCGCAGCGTGCTCAAGACGGTTAAACAAACAGCGTCTTTACCCCTAAAGGCAATTTTTGGTCGTGTCGTGTCATGAAAGTACACAGTCCTCATGGCCTTGCTAGGTGGCAGACCTGACGCGCACATCGGATTTGGATAGACGTCCTTTTGCGGATCAAAAGATTGGAGGCAGAGAGGGAGGGGGCTGGGTCCTTTCAAACAGCTGCCAACTCCCCTTCCCTCTTTCAACCCCCTTCCACCCATTTCCCCGTCCTCGTTCAGGACTCCAGTGAGCAGCAACTTGGAAGAGCTGCCTGTCCAAACTCCTCTTGAAAAATAATGAGGCGGTGGTTCGTTTTTTAAAACGGCTCTTCGCGTTCGTGCTCCTTTCCAACTTATCTATGAGACCGAATACTGCTCTGCAGTATTGATCGGAGGCACTAGAATTTAGTATTTGAGCGGAGCACTGTGAGGAGTGGACGCTCGCCGTAACTGAATGCCAAGCGAGGTGGGGCCCTCCTACAGATCGCGATCCGACCAATCCAACGACCCCAGAGAGTCTGAGAATACCCTGAAAGGAACTACTATTGTAACAACTTAGATGGACTCAATGAGCAATGAGCTCAATGGGCCAGAGTGGAAGCGAATTACGCCTGAACAGAGGGCTGCTGATTCCACGGCAAGACAAGAGACGGCAATGGAGGCGCATAGAACGCAGCTGGCTGGAGTGCTCGAACCTTGTCGTTGTCGTCCTTCTCGTACAGCAGTGCGATGTGGTACTTCATGTGGCCCCTCGCGCACTCGTAAATTCTCTGGTGGTCCGCTCTGCGCGTCCTTTCGGCGTCCCGGAGCAGAGTGATCAACTCCCTGCGCGTTAAACAAGTAACAGAATGATTAGGGTTGTCATTTTCACCGGTCTAATCGATTTTCGATTCGTCGATTCACAAACCGAAACGAAATAATCGATTTTTAACATAATCGATTTTTTAACAATCTGAATCGAATTTTCGATTTTCGATTTTCAATTTTGCTCTTTCGAGAAAAAAGGAATTCTTTTGGCTTGCTGGTCAAAATTGACGCTCAGCGTATGCGAGCCACTCTTTACAATTCTGGTCTGAATGTAGAAGGACAGAAAATAACTAAAAACATCACAAACAGGTGCCGGCACCTTGTTTATTTCAATGAAAAATAGAAAGTCCGAGGAATCCTTAATTTACAGTGATATGTTTTTTGTCCAACTTTGCCCGTAACAACGCAATCTCAGTAAATTGGCTACTTTCCCTGCGTCTGAATCGCGAAGCATTGAGGTTAAAATTCAATCAAAAACATTTTTAAGTGGCCTTCCAAATGAGCGGGCACCTACGCTTGCCAGGTTAAGAGGCAGTTTGAATTTTCTTCCTGCCGACAGTTGTCTGATTTTGTGCGGCACTTGATCATTTGGCCTCGAACATGCTGGTAAACGGATGCCCAGTCGCCAATACCACCAAGAGCACCGCAAATAGACCCCTCTGAGCACGCACAAGATCGCGCGCAGGGTCAAAATTGACCAAGTTTTAGGGAAATCGAAAACCGACGGCCTAAATCGATTTTTTCGATTTAATCGACACGTCAAATCGATTACGATTCTGATCGAAAATCGACCGCTTGAATCGATTTTCGATTTTAATCGTAATCGAATCGACCAACCCTAAGAATGATGGACGCAAAGAGGCAAGTACTTTCCTTTCAGAAACTAGAAACTCACGGGCACTTGTTGGCCTTGTCCCAGCCATAGCCCTCCAGCTTGGCCTTGGCCATGAATTGGCCCCGCATCCAATTGTGGTAAGGCCGGTCCACCTGGTCCACGAAGTTCGGTGGCGTCTTCTCTGACAGCGGGAAGAGCGGCGGCTGGCCCGGCGGGTCGGAGCGGTACACCTGGGGCGGCGTGGCTGACTTGGAGGAGCCCTCCGTGGACGTGGACCAGGGCGACCCGGGTGACATGGACGCCATATAGTCGGGGCTGGGCTGGCTGCCGTGGAGATCTTTGGCGACGCGATCCTTGAGTTCTTTGATCCGCCCGGCCTCCATGAAGTGCGAGGTGGGGCTCGCGCTGGGGCCGCAGTCGATGCTGTCGATGCTGTCAGAGCTGCGGCAGAGGAGACAGGTGGCAGCGCACAGTGGGTCAGAAGACCGTTGAGGCGGCCAAAATCCCGGACACGTTTTGAGCTCCAGAGTCTCTAAATGTGCAGCGTGGTTCCACTCCACTGGCAGCAGTTGCTGTGGGTGGAACGCGGGACGGCCGCAGAGAGTGACAACTTGACGGCCCTATCCCCGCTTACCGCGTATTGGCGCGAGAGAAGATTAGGAAACTTGGCGGTAACATACACGGGAAGCATTCAGGAATCAAAATGAAATCCTTAGTCATACGCTCATTGACCCCTCTTGTTTTAAGGATTCAAAAAAAATTCCCGAAGTCGGTTTTTTTTTATCGCGTTGGCACTTTTCGCAGTCTCTTTGCTGGTTCGACAAACGCGCAACCAGCCACGCAGTGAGCCGAGGGCCTCATTCAATTCGACGGCGTTCGGCCAGTGACAGGAATATGACAGAGTTTCTTTCCAAGACGACGAATCGCTTTTCTTTGGGAAGATGCGAGGAGCGGCGCCGCGATGCTCCGCTGACTTTAATTGGGTGCCGAGCGGGGCTGGCAAGGCAGACTGCTGACGGGATGCCTTTTCCCACGCTACACCGCAATCTCGGGCCAACAATAGACTGGCGTACGTACTCGTGGCCGAACGACGGGGGCGAGGGGTAGCCGTCTGACGCGCCGTCCTGGGCCTGCGAGAATCTGCAACGGAAAGGCGCACGATGGAGGCCCGGAAAATGACCAAATAGCAGCGTTACACTTCAGATATAAAAAAAATTAAGAATAGGTTTTGTGACAAAAGTTACTGGGACTGTAAACACAGTTTTGTGCGCGGCATGCACGGTTTGTGCGCGGGTTGGTTTTAAGGTTGTGCGTTGACAGGACTGCATTCCTTCTGCCTACTTACTCTGGTCTCTCGAGGTTCTCAGGCGCCATGCGGCCTAAGAAAGTCTCCACTTCGTCGCCATGCAGGATCGGCAGTCGTGCCACGTTAAGGCCGATGAGGAGGCGCGTGATCTGTGCATCGCAGTTGTGAGCGATATTCTGGGTCAAGGCGTGACCCTCCGTCAGCACGTCGCCCTCTTCGAACATTGCACCGCGGGACTGGTAGGCGCCATGGTAGGGGCCGCGGTCCCTGGCTATGGAGCCCGAAAACCCATTGGGGCCTCGCTCCAGGAAGGTATCCAGTTCCACCTCTGCAGGCAGACACACTTACCGCTTGTCAAACATTTTCTGGGTGCACGGTATTAAAAGACTACGTCCAAAGTAAAGGAAAACAAATACGGCCTTGGAAAAAAAACAAAAAAAAAACAGTGTTTGAATACATTCTGTGCAAACTGTAGTTATTTAGGTCGACAGTACCTTTTTTGCGGACAGTGAGGCTAAGTCTCATCATGGTAGCATTAAATTCCCGGGCCTCTTCTTCGTCGTCGTCATCATCCTCCACCCCTTCCTCTTCCTGCTTCTGCTCCGCAGCGTCCTTATCTTTCTGCTGCTTGCCGTCATCCTTGTCAGCGTCTGCAATGCTGGCGGTCTTGGTCGCGGAGTCACTCGACTTGGAGCCCTCCCTGACGTCCTCTTCATCTGGGCTGCTGGAGTCACATGCCACTGCAACACGTATGGCCACTTTAAAAAAAAAAACAAAAAAAAAAAGACTCATCCATGGACTTGCTAAAAGTCTTTATACACCTCAGGCTCGATTAACTTTCAGACGAATTGTGAAGACGACAATGATTTTCGAGCGAGCACCTAGCACCCATAGGGAGAGAGGGAGGGGTTTGTAACCTTAGCTGCTGGAGGGCAACTCGGAGGACTGACAAAGGGGGATTCCGCTCAAGGTTGAAGGTTCAAGGCTAGACTTTCAACAACGGCTCTGTCAAGCATGAGCTTCTCTGCGTTACTATGCAAGGTTGATAAGCACTCTGAAGACGCGCCGCGCAAGCAGAAGGGATCAGCGAGCACTCGGCGCTTGCCTGAGAGGAAAATTCACTTTTCAAACAACTTGCACAGATGTTATGTTATTTAAAGTAGCATGACTTGAAAAGATAGGCCGAAAAGGTGGACTGACTGACGCGCATAAATTGGCACAGACGTAGGATGATTGATAAAAAAACAACAACAAAAAAAAGGGCAAGGTCAAAGAGACACACTGTTTGGTTTCGTTATTGAGTTATTTGGGTATTTTGTCGCTTTGGCGTGAATGTTTTTGAGAATAACCACCCCGACGACTCACGGTCGGGAAGTTTAGTGGTCTCGTCGCATTGAAGGAAATAAGCTAAGCCACATCAACAATTACCTGTCATGCAGTAAACACCTCTTTAGAATCACTTTGGAGGGCGAAGCGCTTTCCGGATACATACAGCCCACAGCTTGGCTGCAGAGCTCTCAACGCAATCACCAGCTTTGACAGGCGGGCGTCCGACATAGCGCCGCATGCCACGAGATTGCCCTCGAGTGTTCCATCACCAGAATGACTCGCAAGCGTCGGCCAAAGAGGGCGGGAAGAGAAATACAAAACCGTCGCACTTTTCCGCAAGGGACGCAACGCAAAACAACAAAAAGAGTCTCTTTCTCTTATTCCGTAAGGTTTATTGCGGGGAATGCTTTGACGTGACCCCGTCACACGGCACGTGATGAGAGACATAAAAGGCCATCCAGTCTGTTTGCACAAAAAACTCTTCTTGAAAATTCAGAACTGTCAAGAAATTCAGAAATTCCCACGTGATGCGATGCCTAACCTAACCGATGGATTTGCAGTGCTAAAGGCCCCCCCCGCAAAAATACGTCTTCTTCTATAGACAGAGAGAGAGAGAGAGAGAGGAGAGAGAGAGAGAGAGAGAGAGAGAGAGAGAGAGAGCGCAATAGAGCTAGAAGTGCGAATGAAGGACGTCGTCGCGTACAGCTGCCTGCCTCATTCCGAATGTTCGGTTCGTCACTCTGTCTTTCTCGCACTCGTGGGGCGCCCTACAGGCGTGCGAGAGACAGGGTGACAGAACGATCCTTTGGACTTTTAGGGAGACAGCCTCGCTGTGCGGGCTTTACTCAAACGCCTTTATCAGGAGAAGCAAAATTACCTGGGACCCTGGTGGTGGGCGGGGTGGGTGTGGCGGCCGCGGTGCGCGGAATGGTTGGTTTTTCCCCACAAGTCGCGGGAAACCTGCAAAAAAATAAAATAAAAGCCGCCTCATTAACACGGAGAAGGGAAGCGAGACGCACTTGGCTTACCGGCTGCGACCGCAACCGCACTTCTAGAATTCAGCGTGAAAAGGGAACGCCGCGCGACCTTGACAGCAAAAGTACCGTAGTTTGATAGGAAAATTAACGGAAAATGACGGACGGTTCAGGTAAATAATTGACCTGACATTTACCGTACTTTTTCTGCCCTTTTTTTCTACCAGAAATCTCATTAGGTTTTCTCGTCTGATTCCCAGCTCGGTTATCGGATTTGTTTTTTTATTCTTGATTTTTAACTCTGGCTGTTTGCACATTTTGACGGGCGTTTGCAAAGACTGCTGGAGTGCTTGACTCACCCGATATTAAGCTTCTGGAAGTCTCGGGACAAAATGGCAGCGTCATCCTCTGCGCTGCTTGCGCTGGAGCTGGAATGAAGCCAGAGCAAACATGATGTAAAGAATCCGAATCTGGGTCACGCGGGCGCCTGCCATCCTCCCTTTTCGCTCAGCGAGCCCACCGCGAGAGTAGGCGCGCAGAAAGATGCATGCATAAATGTATGTAGCCGCGTTCTTTTATATTTCTACCTCAGGCAGGTGTTTTCATGTGAAACGGGGTCAACTTCAATACCGAATTGACGAAAAGTTATTTCATCAAATGATTTTTGCTCTTCCGGCGTTGGCGGGTCAAATTTATAGGAGTCCATGCCACGACCAACCTAACAAGAGGTACATGGCGCATGGCGGTCTACCAAATCAATACGACGTACTTGTTGAGGTCGTTGTCGCCGCGGTCGTCGACCTCCGCCTCCTCCAGGCTTCCGGCCGCCGCGACGCCCTCCAGCCTGCAACCAAACCCACTGTTACGATGCATCAAGGAGGAAGCCTTGGACGGAGCCTTGCAGAATCGCGGCAGTCAGAGCGTCTCTAGAAGCCAAAGCCGATTTTGACTGGAAGGACATTTATACGGTTTCTTTTGAGTTTAGCGAGTTTCCCGGCGTGATCTCATTTGATATGGCAACGTTACGCTGCTGCCAAATGCTTTCCGGACCTGCGAACGAGTGGACATGTCTCGCCAAGTTGGTGCCGTTGCAGCGAGCGTGCGCACTTCACTCTGGTGCGTTCATTAAAACTATTAATTCGCTGTCAATTCTTTTTTTTACAGTGTCTGCCTCGGGGCGCGACGTGCACAGCCCCCCCTTTAATTTTCAGTGCAGTGAAGCGTTCGTCATTTGTCCTAGAGACTCTGCATAATTAGGGGGTTTGTCCTTACCGGATGGCGGCTGGGCTCATGTCGGTGGGGGCGTTGTCAGAGGAGGGGACAGGGGCAACGTCCGCGGTGGCGATGCCGGTTTCGGCGGCGGGGATGAGGACGACGCCCACCGAGTTTTTCTTCCCGCCATTCTTGACATTCCTCTGGTCGGCGTCCGTGACTCGGCGTGCCGCGTCTTTCTCCTTACCCGGCTTCATCCAGACTAAAACAGCAAAGCAGCATGGCCGCCAAGGGCGTTAGGAAGCACAAACAATTTTGTGCCAATAAACCAAGGCTGGCTTCAGCTTGCAACACGCTTGATTTTGTCCGAGAATTGTACTTTGCACGGACAAAGGGATTTGATTGAACACGGATGAAATCATGACATGGTACATCCATCCGTTATTAAATTTGCAAAAATTGGTGGGTGTCACGGACACGTGGATCCCGTAAGACGTTCCTGTATCCGAATGAATTGAACCGTGCTCCGCGACAAGTCAAGTGGCTGTTCCGCAACACGTCCTGGCAGCGCGCCCACGTGGCAACAGGCAGGGGTGGCCGGGTGTAAAGGGCGCCTAGTTTGGGCGGCGCCGGGGTTGTTCGAAGCAGAGCCCCCCCTCCCCCTCCTCTCTCTCTCTCTCTCTCTCTCTCTCTCTCTCTCTCTCTCTCTCTCTCTCTCTCTCTCTCTCTCTCTCTCTCTCTCGGCCGGCCTCAAAGGCGGCCCCAGCGTGCGAGAGAGAGAGAAACAGAGAGAGAAAGAGAGAGAGAGAGAGAGAGAGAGAGAGAGAGAGGAGGGGAGGGGGAGGGAGATGGTGGCAGTGCGACGCACCTGGTTGCGCCAACCGCTGGGCCCTTGTCATGCGCGAGCTAACAGCTCTCCGCGATCCGGGATGCGAGTGAAAGGCAGTGAAATGCATTGCTGATTTTCAGAACCGACGGGACTCGGGGGATAGAGTGTCTATGGAGGCGTTTCGCAGCGAGCGTTTCTGATGCACAGTAATGGCGCAGTTTCGGCTTCTCTCTCTGATGCCTGCACGCGCTGCCTGCCGGCTGCCTGCTGCAAAGTATCTGGACAGGTCCAAAAGGCGAGCAATTTCTCTTTCTTGCAATGCCCAGCGCTCAGTAGGGAGTTATTTTATTGCTGGGCTTTGCCGATTATAAAAATGTGACAAACGAGAAAAAAAAGGGCAGTGTTATTTTATTGCGTAAAGGTTGGCGTCCCTTAGATCTTTTATTTTCTTGAAATCATTCACATCAACGCAAACAAGTTCCAGTACTGGATATGAGTGAAGTAAAACATCGCCTCCCTCTTATTTCTCTCGTTTCGCACGCGACGCTGATTAATTTCTCCTGCCACCGCCGGTCTGTCTGGTCTGATCGCATCAATAGTCTTCCTCCTCGCCGTCCCCTGTGCGGCTTACAGGCGCTGCGGGGGCTGTGTTGGGGCGGACCGGGAGACAGAGGGGTAGCAGGGTTTTGGGGGTGATTGTGCCTTCGGGTGTGTACTTTGTCCCCGTCCACTCCTACTTGCGCGCCACTGTTATTCAACGAATGTGACGTCAAAATCGTTCGGATGTGAATTTTGTCACGTTTATTTGAATATGACGTCACATTCGTTTCAATGTTGACGCACGTTCAAACGAATGTGACACCCTAATTTAACGGCCGTGTACCTACACTGCCGACTGCTGGCAGTAGGCAGTACAACCACCTTCCAACTGAAAAAAAAATCTAAAGACGCTCCTCAGAGTAGTTACGATACATCGGATGATACAATATCGACTGAAAAGCTGCGCGTATTTTCTCGGCGAGGCCATATTGTCACGCCGCTGTCACCGCTTGAAGGCACTTACTCATGCGGCGCCTCGCTCTGTAGAACGCCATTCATACTTAAAACTCCACGAGCACCAACACGCGTGAGAGGCCGCATCACAGTGGGCCAGAAGACGGCGCAGGCGGTCAAAACTCTGGACGCGTCACTCGCTCGGTTCAAGTCCAATTTAGCGGCTCTGGAGCTCAAAACGCGTCTAGAGTTTTGGCCGCCTGCGCCGTCTTCTGGCCCACTGTGTGCATGCAGCCCACTGGGAACGAAAGAGTATTGTTCGCCACGGAAATGATGGCGACCAATCAATGACCTTCTTTCACTTTGTCGGGACTTGATTTGGCCTTGATCGTCCCAAATTTGGATAGGATCTCACTCTTTCATTCTTGGTGACCAGGAGCGGGCCTCTCAACCTGGCTGGAACTCACCCAGGTGCTTGAGCAGTTTTCGGGTGATTTCCTTCATGGCAGCGGCGGGTTCATGGCCCAGCAACGCTGGACCCTTGTTCAGTCTGAAAAGTAAAAGGTCAAACGGTTAGTATGTTTTTGCGCTATGTCTGTACTTGCGTCTGCTGTCTGTTGTTCTGAAATTGCCTCGGGCTTCGATTTGTTGTCAATGGTCGCAATGACGGTCCCATGACGGCCCCCGTCGCTTCGGCGCGCTGCCGCGGCACCGAAACACGGACGGCGCATTATTGGCAGACATCGCCGCCATTCCGTTTCGCAAAACAAAACGCCAGGGAACTTCGGAAAACAATCATCATTTTTCAGGGAATATTCTTTTTAAGAGGACGTAATGAAAAGAAAAGAAAAGCGTGGAAGGAAGACATCTCCAGTCTCATTATCACTTGCTTCGAGTGGCAAAGGAGCCTGTAGCGTTGGAGCAATATTCGTAAAAGGGGGAAGTCTGTAATGCGGGCCATCTGCTATTCACTAAAACTTTTCTTTCTCAGCGCCATCCAAAACATAACCGTCTCCCTGCGCGTCAAGCAGAAATGTGCCCCAAACTAATCTGGCAAGATTTCGGACGAGATTTCAGTTGTCACGATCTGTGATAAGTGCCCTCCGGCAATCGTTTTTTTTTTTCCTTTTTTTTTCTTTTCAGCGAAATGGAATTCTTTGTTTGCAGGTTGGACATCAAAAATTTGTAGGTGGGCACCTAGGTCCACCACAAAGGGCAGTCCGTGGAGAAGGTCTGAATTATTGGGCATTTGCTGCGGAGCCGCGGATCGCGGTCGATCGGCATTCACGGCTGTGAGCACTGCCGGCGAGATGAACCGCGAACCCGCCGAATGGGGGTCATTTTAGCGAGGGAGTCTACTAAAATAACAGCTGGATTCGATTCGACATTGAGTATGCGGGGAGCCTGCAGTAGGCTTCCGAATCGTCTGCCACGCGCGTCGCGCCACACCGACCGCGCTATACGACGCCGTGCACGGCACTGACGGCCAAAACTTGGCACACTTTACGGCAACCGAGCGGCTTTGCTTGCTGTGCTGCTGTGCCGCCACCTGTGGTGCAGCAGACTTGGGGCGAGGGGAGGGATGAATTTGGCTCGGATGGGCCTTTGATTCCCGACGGCACCCCAGGCCTCGTCAAGTGGGATTCCGATACCGCCAATCAGGAGCCGGAAGTGCGGTGGCTCACCACATGGCTGGATCCGAGCATTGTCTCTGCCTCCATCGCACATCGGAGAGGGTGCGAGGGAGACGGAGCAGCGCTGTTCGGAATTCGCAAGCATGTTGTCGGCCGCCGCCACGCAGCGGAACCTCGCAGCAGCGCGTAATCAGTCGAGTCAACATATCCACGTTCGCATAAGCAGCACTCTCGCAGCGTTGGACTGCATAGGAAAATTGGATTCCCGACAGACTGCCCCAGCCGCGTCCAAACAGAAGAGGTGAGTTCAACGGACCGAGGCTGGTGCGTTGGAGCGGGCGCGCAAGGAAGGAGTGCAACTTACGCAAACGGCCCGTGGCGCTGACAACCCAATCAGGGACTTCCAGTCCGACGGAATTGGATTGCCAAATCGCAGGGGAGAGCCTGGGAGCAATTATCAACTTTTCCGTGAGAAACTGTCACCCCTGTTTGAGCGAGGTTACTCCCCCGAGGGTACTAGTAAAAAAAAAATAAAGTGCCTTTACTTTCAGAATCAAAAGGAACAAGAGGATTTTGTAGCAGAAAAAGAAATCCTTTGAGAAGTATTGAGGGTAAAGGACAAGCACGGACAAGAGTTGCTCTCTGAGGCTTAACCTACACACCAGAGTGACCACAGCAGACGATTTCACAGGCTCAAGGTCAGCCCCTGTAAATAGGCCTGATCCCCTGAGAGCGAGAGGACTGACACAGCCTCCATCGCTCTCGCGCTTGTGTGGGCCAACCGGAGCGTGAAAGTGAAGAGGGGTTGGGGATGGACTCCGTGCGCAATGGTTCTGCAGGTGGGTTGAAAAGGGGAGGGGGAGGGGTCTCACAACTGCAAAACTCACGACAGCAGACGGCCCCGCACTGCTCCGCGCCGCCCTAGCCTTTAGCAGCTCGCAGCATTCTCGGCCTTCACGCTCGGAGCGAGAATAAATATTTGCGGGTCGGAGCGCCCGACGAGTCTCGTCTTCGCCAGCGGCAGGAGCTGGCTCTCGAGCAGCCGCACAGTGGGCCAGAAGACCGGTGGGGGTGGCCAAACTCTGGACGCGTTTTGAGCTCCAGGACTCGAACCGAACGTGTGACCCCACCAATGGATTCCTCGATCGGAGAGAAATCGATTGTTAGGGTCACACGTTACCTTTAACGATTCTGGAGCTCAAAACGCGTCCAGAACTTTGGCCGCCTCCATTGGTCCTCTGGCCCACTGTGAGCCGGCTGTGAGAATACTGAACAGTTTAAGGAGGCTGCTCACTCCCCGGCCGCGGCCTCCCATTTCGAGTGCGGCCAGAGGGACCAGACCCATCGGACAGTGTAGCCAACTTGTCCGAGGTTGTACGCACTAGCGACTCCGGACGACAGTGGGCGGGGTTAGTCAATAATGGCAACAACGACGCGCCACCCGGTCCCGAGCCCGTGCAATCACGGACATTGTAGACTGCGCTTGGCACCCTCAACGACTCTGGGCTGAGAATAGCGCTGGGTGCGGCCGGTAAATTTGCTGTTCTCTTATATCCGCTGATTCCAAATCTTCTTTCGTGCCTGGATAAATGGATATCTTGTAAAAAAAACAACTAAACTCTAATATTTGTAACTGCTCGTTTAACCAGAAACTGTCTGCTTTTTATTATGAATGGATTTTCTTCCTCCTCAGCGCAGAGTTATTGTGACCCGCGATGGTGATTTCTTTCGCGTGCGTCGTTGGGTACACTGTGGATATCTTGGGACTCGTCCGGCACAAACAAGACAGCGAACACAAAGGCCACCCCTGCGTGCTGCCCGGGCTCCAGTGCGCGGAGCTGGCGGGGCGCGCGGCGTGTTCTGTCGCTGCGTGGGCCCGGGGACCACGACGAGATCATATTGCTTCCCATTCTACTAGCTCCGAGCTGCGCGGCCGCGCTGCTGGCGTATTCCACGGGGCCGGGAAACAATGGCACTGTGGGGGCACCAGCCGGACGACTTAATGAGAAACCGAACCGCCTCCGACAGCGTCGAGGTAGGCCTTCCCGAGGGAGGAGGGTGGAGGTCTTTTCGTTGATGTTGTTGTTGTTATTATGGAGCTCCCGTCGCACAGCCGCAGGGGACTCGCGGATAGGGCTGGCGCGAAGCGCGGGAGCCTGAGCCACGCACGCAAAACTTCAATGAAGCCCGCGCAATCAGAAAAAGTTTAACTCACGCTTGGTTCGGACGTAAAAGAATATTCCAGTCACGTATTCCTCCCTGTTAACGGTTCATGGATATCCATGGCTCCAGCGTTAAATGCTGTGGCGTCGTCTCGCACGTTTGACTCAGCGAAAGTCGTCTCAAGGTCACTTGGGGAATATGCGAGACAGCTACATACTTAACTTCAGATAGACCTCTTATCACTGGTGCCGAATACACTGTGATCACATTGGCCACCGCTTGCACAGTGCTTGTGCTGCTTCCTTCCAGCCTGACTTGGGAGGGCTGATGATCTGGCGCGTTTCGCTCCGTTCGCCATGTCAGCCTTTCTGCCCCTGAGAAACACGGGCCACGTTGCTTGCTGCTGCCGAGGCACAGATCCGTAAAGCCGCAGTGAAGCGTCTGGCTAGACCATGATGATGCGCACCTTCGCTTCGGAGACTTAGGCAGCTGGGAGATATCCATTACAGTCCTTCCAAAGGTATTACACTTTTAAAACCTTGCAAACCGATGTGTTTGTAAGCTTGCGGCTTGTTCGTAATGCAAAGAACGCATCCGTATAGCAAACCACTAGTCAGCAACTTGCAAACAAGTGCTTTGCAATTTGCAGACAGCCTGTTTGTATTATAAACCCTTGCAAACACATTGTTCGCATAATTGCGAACTACCAGTTCGTAATACAAACAAACCAAATTATTTGCAAGGTACAAACCAAAGAGTTTGTAATGCAAACAGGGGGCGGCTGACCCCGGGGGGCCACAAAAAGACGCGGTCTCACCACAAAAAAGGTTTCATAAATGCAAAGAAATTTAGATACAAAGATTTGCTTTCTCTTAATCAGTGGTATGTTTGAATTGAAGATAGCTTCTTCTAAACCTGAGAAAATCATCCGTCAAATTATGAAAAAAATTTCTTTGTAACTAATGTAAATAAATTACATTTGAATTAATGAGACGTTTTCCCGGGTGCTGCGCGGAATTTTCGAGTTGCGGCCCGGCCGGCTAAGGAAATCCACAACACGCTGAGGCTGAGACGCCCTCATCGGACGGAAACACGGCAAAGCCGAGAGACCCAAACTTTGTGTATTAGTCGGGCCGCCGAGTTGTCGGCACAATGTCACCACCAGCTTGTTGACGGCGTGAGTACGCCACGCTGCGATCACTCTAATTCCGTTGAGCGATAACACCAGTATGCCAGACAGACCGCCGGTGATAGCGTGATAACAACGCCGCCAACACCACTACATCACCAACACACCCGTCCACCGACCTCACCGTTCCGAGCAGCGCCTTCTGACGTCGATCCTGTTGGCCAGCACCCCGAGGGTGCTTCTCAGAGGTAATTCAAGAGCCGTGAGTCACTGGAGCCACTGTACACAGCGTACACACAAGGCGGCGGCGCGCGGCGGCCGGCATGCACTTTTTTTGGCGCGCAATCTGAAGCGGCGAAACGTTGGCCTTCGGGGTGCTCCCTGTTAATCGGACACTGGTTGAGCTGCTCTCTTCACGCCTCACTGGTGCACGGCGAGTCAACAGGTCCTCGGTGAACACGCGGCGGGTTGGATGGGTCGCACGTACTGGGCCCGGCCCGGGCGGAGTCTCTGGCGGTGCGACACGGCACGGCTGGGCTGGGCGCGATCTCGCTCTAGACTGTACTCGGCACGGCACGCTTCTCGCCGCTGGCGCGGCGCTGCTGGCGCTGGCTGGGCGAGCGAGTCACCCGGTGGTGAGGGAGGGGAGGGGAAGGAGGTGGGGGCCGCCAGCACGCGTGTCCCGGTTGCTGAGCTACGACTCGCGAGCGCTCCGAGTGGCGCGGCGGACAGGCAGGCAGACCGGTGGATGACTGACGGACGGGCGGCGCTGAACCGAACGGCCAGCTCGGCGCTGCTCGCCGTCCCGAGTCCTGCCCGACCGGGCCCGATAGGCGTGCTCAGCCCGCCACGCCCCGCCCCGCCCCGCCACGCCCCGCGCCACCCCCTCGCCCGGCGTCCGCCCACGGAGCTGCCTGCCGCGCTTCCACGCATGCCCGGACCCTTGTTGAGGCTCTCCGTAAGGTGAAGCCGCGACAGCGCGCGCGCGCGCCTATTGAAATATGTAGTAAAAAGAAAATGTGGAAAAACTCGCAGGGGGTTACGCATTCCTTTTGTGCGTTCTGGTCGGAATGTTATTCCCCGACGAAAAACCGAACCTCCGAATGATTCGCCTCTATAACACCAAAAAATTTGACAGTTTTGTTCGGCAAACTGGTGTGGAAAATATGAACGAAACATCTGTAATTAGCAAAATTTGGCAGTCCTGATCTGTTGTATTTCTGTTCATTTTCTGTGTCCTTTTTCTGCCACTGACTGCGCAGCGGCCACAGGGGTACGGGAAGCCGCGGTGAGCATATGGTGTTTATTTTCTGGCCGCGCCGCGCACTGCCACTGTGGAGGGGGGGGGATGCCTGGGGCGACGAGATTTTTATTTTGTCTGGCACCCCGTTTTGACCAGTAACGGTGTTCTGCCATCGTGTCAACGTCAGCGCGTCGCCGCTTCATTTGCATATCGGCCTGGGGGCGTCTGTGGGCCGCGCTCAACAAGTCGCAGCCCGGACCCTCGCCTCGCTGCGTGTCCTCGCCGTGCGGGCAGCCTCGCCCTCGCCCTGCGGCCTCGCCCTGCGGCCTCGCCGCGCGCCGCCGCCTCCGTTGCCGCGGTGGGATCCAGTCACTTAAAAATTAATTTGCCCTCCCCGTCGACCCTTCTCCTACCCAGAGTATCGCCCATTGGGGCCGCCCAAAGACTTGGGGCCCTAAGACCAAAATAGAACAAGAAAAATGGAACAAGCCACGTGCCACAGTGGGCCAGAAATCCGACGCAGGCGGCCAAAACTCTAGATTCGCTTAGAGCTCTACAGTCGCTAAATGGGACGCAAACCTAACGTTTGACCCCACCGATAGATTCCTCGTTCGAGGAGCAATCTATGAGTGGTGTCACACGTTCGGTTCTAGTCCTATTTGGCGACTCTGGAGCTAAAAACGCGTCTAGAGTTTTGGCCGCCTCCACCAGTCGTCTGGCCCACAGTGCGTGCTCGCCATGCGAACCCCTGTGAAGTCGAGGGTAGGCAATGAGCAGCACTGCCGTGGAAAGGGCACGGTGTGCTGCCTGCCTCTCAGGCGTTTGTCAGGGGGTTGACGGCTTGACTTGAGAGGCGTTGGAAGGTGTGAATGACGAATACACGAATCGCAGCAAGTAGCCATATTATAAAGGAGATGGCGCAAGTATTTTACAAACGTCGTTTCTCATCGTATTTTGGTGGTTTTACTTTGAATCTTACAGTGAAAGGCACGAGAATATTCGTACCATGGATAAAAGGATAATATTTACTCTGCGTGTTTGCGCCGAATTTACGGCAACAGCTTGGATGTGGTATCGGTCATTCGTCGCAAACCAAGAGAACGAACCACATGAACAATCACAGGCGTTTCTCTTGGAAAGAGCCGCGAGGTCCAGCCGCTCAGCTTTTCTTGAAGTGTGAGTGTCGCGCACAGCGACTCTATCTGCTGGATACCTGATTCCTATGTAACTAAGCCCCTCGCGAACGGGCCGCTGAGTCTCTTCCCAGCGCCTCGCGGTCTTTCTTGCTGGCAGGTGTCGGAGCCTCATTCCCTCTCCCCGTGTTTGGAGACGACACGGGTGAAAAGGTGGCCGTGGCTCGCGAACCATTGGGACCTTGGTTTCTGCGACTGCCCGTCTACGTAACTCCCCCTCCCTGCTTTTGTGCCGGCATTTCACGGAGCAGTCGATAACGCCCGCCGTAGCCATGGCAGCCACGTTACACCACGCCTCGCCACGCCACGCCACGCCACGCCACGCGATCATCCGCACCAATATTGCTGTGGTAGGTTGACCGGACTGTACGCGCGTTGGATACAGCGCGCCAGCCTCCCACGAGACCCACCTGGCCCGCGTGCGCAGGACTCTCTTCGGTGTCTACGGTCTGGATCGATGAAGATGAGGTAGGGCCGAATAAAGCACGCGTCTCGGTTGGCGTGCCACCCCACTTCACCGTTGCTCCACAGGTTTTCATTTGAGATGTCAATTGCGGGTCTTTTTCGAGGAGCTTGTTACTATTCAAATGGATCCAGACCAGCTGCGCTCACTGCCTCGTTTCCAGATTGGCCCGGTGCTCGCTATGGGGTCTCGTTTGCCGCAGGCGAATGAGCTCTTTATGAAACCCATCGCGTTGAAACCGGCGCCCAGTGGGCCAAAAGACCGGCGCAGGCGGCCCAAACTCTAGACGCGTTTTGAGCTCCAGAGCCGCTAAATGGGAGTCGAACCGAACGTGTGACCCCACCAATTGATTCCTCTCCGAACGAGGGATCCATAGGGTGGATCACACGTTCGTTTCGAGTCCTGCTTAGCGGCTCAGGAGCTCAAAACGCCGCCTGCGCTGGTCCTCTGGCCCACTGTGCGGTGGGTCTACGTGTTTGCCGGGGGACGTGTAACATCACCGGCACCGTCATCTGAGGCACTGGCCCCCAGGCCCCACTACTGCGGCCCTTGAATCATTGAACCCTGGCAGCCCGCAAGGAGTGAAAGGGAGGCAAGCTGATCCACCAACTGAAGCTTCTAGCCGTAATTTGGCGGTAGAGCATGCTTGCAAGCACACTCTTATTTACAGCAACTTGCCTGGCACATGCTAAAATAAAGTGCCTTCTGCTTTCCTGGTGACGTTGAGGAGGGTCGCAACCCCAGCGTTTTCGGAGGGACTGTCGTCCTAGTAATTTGCGAGTCGCAACACCGCGGAGCACCAGTCGCTTTAAACTCATAACGACGACGAGTCCCTCTCCAACAACGGCATTGTCCGTAAAGACCTCTCTCCACCCTCTGCGATCTCGTAATGCAATTATTTGGACGCGAAGAGGATTTGCTCCGGATCGGCCCGCCCACTGTGTCCTAGCTCACCGCTCTCCCTCTCCCCTCTGAAAGCGGCGCTACCCGAGACCCCAAACGGCATCAGCCCTTGTTCACTCCAATGCCTAGCCTGCCTGCATATTCAACGCGGCATGACAGGTCCCTGCTCTTGACAGTTATTTGAATTTAATAACAATAAAAAAAAGGAATGAGTGTGCCACCTCGCATCCGAAGGCCGAGTCTAGAGAGAAACAAAAAAATGACAGGTGTGCTGCAAAAGGCAGGAGACTAACGCCCCCCTTTTCCAGCCTTCCCGCGTTTGACGCACGGTGGTTCATGTAACGTTTCGTTTCCGCCCTGTAGTGCCACTTTCATACTTTTTGAATGGTCTTTTTCACTTTCCTCTCTTTGACCGTCAGTTTGCCGTTATTTTATTATCAAAGTAACATTTACATGTAATTTATTATACATTTAACAAAAACGTGTTGTTTTTATTTGAAACAGCATAAGAATGAGTTTGGAAGGGCGAGGCAAGTCGCATTTTGAATGCAGAATAGCCCCTGAAAAACAGTGGCGGATCCAAATTCGCTATTAAAGATTCCAAGACAAATTTTCAGGGACAAGGTGTAGTTTTTTTCAAAACCCTAGCAGGCCCGAATGGAGGCGAAAATGGGGTGGGGCTCAATATGCTAATTGCTGCCGCACATCGCTGGATATACTCTCGGGTGTGACTCTGCTGTCACGGGGTATGGATTGGGCCTCAAGCGCAAACACTCCGCGACGACAGAGACACACGCGTCCCGCCTTCCACACAGCACGGACCCAGAAAGCGTCTCCTGGAGAGTGCAGGTGCGTCGCGTCTCACGCACCTGCACGTATCCTAGCATGCAGAGTGAACGTACAGTCCCCTTCATTGCTTATTAAATTAAAAAAATATCAGTAACAACCATTTTATTTACATTAGAGATACATTTCGTTTCTTGTCTACATGTTTTACTCTGGAATCTATCGAAAAAAGGCACCATCAGTCACAACAAGAGTCGGTCTTTAAGACATACCAAACACAAAAATGGGATTAACCTCGCCTGACGCAAGGGCCCCCCGTGAGCATATCATGTACGGAAGCACACTGCCCCTCGTGGGGTCCACGTGAGGGCTCCAAAGTCAGGTTGTTCTGTACAAAAATGAAACGGGCAGTTTGTAGCCAAACGGTTCGATACTGTCGTGGATCAAAAAACAAGCTAGGTTTGACATTTTCCACCGAGTTCAACGTCACGGAGACGGCTTCATCAAGATTTAAAATAATGTGAACCATGGAGACTGCTACGTTCTATTAGGAGTTAGAGAAAGATTTAAATAGACGAAGGTCGTACCTGATGCATATTTGAGATTTCAGATGCTATTCCAAAAGACTCCTTTCTTCTATTTTAGCAAAAGTGCGATATTGTTACCCAACAAAGGGGTGAAGGGGCTTCTAATAAGCGACGTACAAACTGGGATGGCAAAAAATATCACCAAAGTTTCTCTAAATAGTGAAAAATAACTTGGAAGTTGGTCAGTTACCGGTTAAAAAAAAACTACCATACAAATGAAAAAAAAATCAGATACAAAAGTTTGACATCCTTCTACAGAATTTAAATATATAACACGAACCATTTTTTATTTACATCGCCAAAATCCCCTGGATTTGATTAAAAAGTCAACCGATGACTTTGATGAGAGTTATTTACAAAGAAGAATAGCTTCTGGAGTGCCTCACGTAGACAGTATTCAACGCTGCTGTTCCCGTTGTTGGTCCCGGAGTCCCCTGTCTAAGCAATACAGACCTGTTTTCGTTCTTTATTTTGTTCGCCAAAGTCACTCTACTGGTTACATAAGACCACATGCAGGCATCTCGAGAAACGCTACCCTAAACAGACACTACAAATGTAACATTAAGGTTGGGTGGCAAGAGGTAAATAAGTATAAATACCATTATCTAAAGCAGCGACGTACGCCATACAACAAGGTGAATTACAGAGAGGAAATCGATTAAATTACAAAATCACACACAAGAATTGGATTCTGACGAATAAGATTTTCCAAAACTCGCAGCCGTACGTTGTCGGGGCGTCCGGGCAGTCGATTGAAGCCACCCAGAACTGACGCACCTCTTGCTTTTAAAGACGTGTGTATTGACCCTGCCACGCGAATGGGCGCACCGCGCGGGCCTGCTAAAATCCGTGTTCCCAAGCCACAACATCACCTCCCACCACCCGCCATGCAACCCGCAGTTTAATTGTAAGTAGAAAAAGTGAAAGGGCCGGGCCGGGGTGACCACGATACCGCTTCCGAACTACGCGACATGGTCCCACTTCCCAGCAGTGCGACCTGTGCGGTGCCTGGTTGGCCGAGCTGGTTGACCAGGCTGGCACTTCTAACCACGCCGTCGAACCGCCCGCACGAAAATGAAAAAGAAATTGGAAATGGAGTCATTCCAGTGAAACGCAGATGGAACTTGATTGCGTCCGGTATGGAGTTTTCCACAATAAATGAAAGCACCCTTGAAGGCAGTGACCCCAGACTCGCTTTTCGCGTCTTTTTGAAAAAAGAAAAGAGAGAGAGAGGACTTAATCTTAAGAGGCAAAAAGTGAAAATAAATGGTTGAAATTTCCAATCCAAAGACCCTGGTCGTACCCTGAATGAGAGATGCGATAGATTCCGGCTTTGAAGCTTAAAATAAAACTGGTGCCTTCACCATCTTTCTGAGTTATCCATGGTTCTGCTTGCTTCAGCAAACTTGATCTGATAGCGATAATAGGAGCAGCACAGAAGACTGTCTTGCGACATCAGATCGGTTGCGCACGCTCGCGTTTGATCATGTCTGTGCGACTGACGCTCTCAGCAAACCCTCATCCCTCTCACGCAGCAACACATACAAACACCGAACTTTAAAAATCCATCCTTTACCACCACGAGTAAGAAAAGTACACCAAGAGGGCATTCAGTGTGGGATTTACACAATAGAAACTACACCAAATTTAGGTAAGTACAGATCCAAGCACGCAGTCGCGTTCATTCACACACTTACACAGTAGGTAGGTATTAACGCACATTGTTCGATGTACACGCGGCAGGTACTTGATAAAGCGTCACTTTGGCGTTTGCTGCTCATGCTGAGTCCTGCGGCTCGTGGAGCCCTAGCAGGCCATGTGAGGCCTAGTCACGGCCCACCCCCTGACATCGCCCTGCGGCCTGCGGGCCTGCCTGCGCGTCGGGGGCAGGCTGTGCACGCTACAAGTGCTGCTCCAGCTCGACCTCGCCGTCGCCGTCACCCGGTGGTGAAGGCCCGGACACGGACAGGACGGGCATCTCGAAGTGGCCGCGCCGCACATGGCGCTTCCGCGACTTGGCCCCCGCCGCGGCCTCCTCGTCCTCCGGGTCGTCCTCGTCGTCGTCCGCGGACGCGCCGCCGCCGCCAGCCGTGTGCAGGGGGATGTTCTCGGCCGAGCGGGCGCGGCGTGCCCAGGGCCGCGCCAGCCCTGAGGCCAGCAAGGACGCTGCCAGCGTCCGCGCCGAGCCCGCATACCCCCCGGAGGACCCCGACACGCCCGCCGCCACACCGCGCTGCCCGGCCGCTGCTGCGGCCGCGGCGTGCTGGCACTCGGCGCTGATGTAGATGGCCGAGTTGACCCGCGACCGCACCAGCGGTGCCAGTGGCCGGTGGATCTGGATGGAGGACCTCGTGCGCAGCCACGACTCGTCCGCGTCGTCTGCACTGCAGTGCGCTGGCCAGTGCAGATGGTGCTGCAACATTAACATCGCTGCTGTCAATTTGAAACACAAATGAGCACCCGGTTACCGTTAAAAGGCAGGCAAATTCGGCACGATTTTTTTTATAGCGGCAAAAACATGGGGTTTTCTCTAATTGGGTCAGGTTGCACAATGTTGCTTGCTTCACTTTCAGGATAGCAAGGGTTTGCAAGGACGGTGACTATTCACGTGCTTCCAATTGGCTTGCCAATGTGCACACATCACCGTACTAACACGGCACTGGCACCCCTTCCCCTTCCACCCCTGTCACAGGTGCGGGTATTGAGAAATAATTTTTCCCACAGCAGGAGAGTTTGTGCCTAAATTAGACGCCACCAAGCAAAATCACATTGGGCGCTGGAAGACCGGCAGCAGTTAGACGCGGGCTGCCTTCGATCGCCGTGACAGGCGTTCAGGGAGGAGCCCGGGTGTGACGGCGGGCAGGAGGGACGTGGGAAGAGGAGCCGATGCATTAGCCTGCCTTGCGAATCGATAGGCAACGGGGTGCTGTCCACACGGTGGACTTCGCCTCAAGCGGCGCACCCACGCCCACCACCCCACCCGACACAAGTTTGGCAACGTGTACAGCAGGCAGTGAGAAGGTTATGCTTAGCGGGCTGTGCACTACAACGGCATTTTATTTACAAAACGAGATTTATTTTTTATTTTTTTTTCTGCCATGTGGTATTGCTTTCTCTTAAAAAAAAAAGAAGATTTTTCAGGCAGGTGTCATGCTTATCCACAGGGTTATTTACAACTGACATTCTGACGTGGTTAAAAGTTTGACATAATGATGGACGTTACCCGGCCGAGAAACCGAAACACGTGCTCTGCTTGTCTAGTGCAGACGGGCTTGAGCCTCTCCGCATTGTCCTGCAATCGATCCAAGAAAAAGCAAACAAAAGAAAACTGTGAAAAAAGGCAGAAGTGCGTGTATCGCGCCGAGGACAGGGAAATGCCTAAACAGGAGTACATAGAGGGAAAACGTTTTTTTAATGTGTTGGCCGCTGTGTTCTTGTTTTACTGCCTCTGAAGAACAAAACGGTACACTTAGAGAGTGTTCAAGAAATGTTCGTCGACTTTGACTTAGTGCAATGGTTCAATGCAAATGGGCGTGTTAAAAATATTTCTTGATTCAAAAAAAATAAAAAAATAAAAAAATCAATATAACCGTAGGGTGAAATGTATAACTACAAGTCTATTTTCACCTGTCAGATAAACAAAGTTTCATCTACAAATTGTAACTACATAAAATACACTTACATACAAAAAAAAGGATTGAAGTCATAGATACAACCAAAATCAGAATCTGAAAGTTTACGGTGGGTTCTAGGAAAGCAAGACAGGAGGGGTTCTATAATTTTGCTGAATAATATAGTGCAGCCCTCTAGCTGTTTACCCTTGAAAAAAATAACTAAATAAATAAATAATACATTGTGCCGTTTACAGCCCACTGCAAGGTCCCGGTTAGGGCTGCAGTCAATGAACTCGACTATTGCAGAGACGTTGCTACTGTTGTGTGGTACTCCGACTCACATGCGTCCAAACTTGTTACTAAGAACCAAGGTATCAGCGCTCCGTACCTACCGTCGACCTGTGCAGGACCGGAGACACTTCTCTGCCCCAGACTCGTTCTTTATACTCCTACGAAGACGCAAATAGCACACAGTTAAGTTCGATCGCTTCAACAACCCCACCAGCCCCCTCCCCATTACCACAAGGGTCTGCAACAAAAACAGGAGGGGGGTGAGAGTCCAAATGTAGGTTGTTGAACCGGTGTCTGCCTATCGCCTAGTAAAGACCACGCCGAACGTATACCTACGAGTAGCAAGTTAAGGAAAATAGATCAACGCTGCGTATGGGGACAGGACGACAACGTTTGGCACTGCACGTCTAAGGGCCGAGAGCTACACTTACAGCTAGAAAACCAAACAGCAGCAAGAAAAATAAAAGTGGTTTGATTACAAATCTAGAGGACCGTCAGGGGTGGGTTAGTCCTTGGCCTTGCAAAACCACATGGGCCGAAAGGGGCACACGCGCTATGGGTGGAAAGAAGCCTTGGAATGCAGAAAACACGTGCCACACTCTTGCAAGAGTACAACTGCACCGCGTTTGCTGGTTGTTTCATTGCGAGGCAACCCGCCTGCTTCTCACCCTTCTCGGAGTGTGGCACGAGGCCCTGCCAGAGCCGTCTACAACTCCACGCGTGCTGTACAGTAGGTGCAGGTAACACACGCAGCGGCGCCGTGCGGCCGTGTCATGGCCGTGCCAAGGAAAGCACACCAGATATGTACAGCGCCTCCAGGCTAAGGCTGCAAGGCCGTTCAGGGACTTACGCGAGTCGCAAGGCCGCGTGGCTGCACCGCGGTCGTGGGTGAGGCCTCGAGCTCGGGCCAGTCAGAGGCCGAGGCCGTGGGCGAGGGGCATGTCGGGCTCGTGTGCTAGGTGTCAGCCCGGTGGAGGAGGGCGAAGCGACAGTTGCAGTCTCTGGGTTCGGGCCGCGGTGACGCGTAAGAGCTGAAGCACTGCTCCAGCACGCAGCAGCCCTGTGGCACCCGCACCGTCACCACACCGGAAACCGCAGCCCGCTCGCCAAGACCCGAAATGGACGGCCAGTCTCGTAAAAACCTCGTCCATTTAAGGCCTTTTCACATTTTTACCACACAAAAAGGAAGAAGAGAGAAGACCTTATTCTTTGCCTGTTTTGCAAGCAGCACACTGCGAAGGTGACATGGGAGTACTCGGGGGTTCCACAGTCCACAAGGTCCACACACAGCACTCAAACGTAAATGACTCTAGGGGGTTGGTTGGGCCGAGCTACGCCTCTAGACGTCACCAGGCGTGCCAGGCATCTGCACCGTGCTCGTGTGGCATTCCCCAGGCCGGCCAGAGGCCCCATGCAACGCCCTATTTTGTCCCGGGTAGGGAGACGTTCCAAAGGCCTACGCGCTACTCCCACTGCAAAAACGGTTACCGGTTTTCCCAGGAACTGCCTGGAACGGGAGCCGTTTTTACCGTGCCGTGTAAGTGTCTGTGTGTGTGTGTGTGCTGTGCAGTGCCCGAAGGTTTGACCTACGCTTGGCGGGCGGCGCTCGGCCTGGGGCGCAGGGCCGGCCGGGCCGAAAGGGGGCGCTCAGTCAGAACCTCCGGGGACGAGTTCGTACGTCTAGAAGAACATGCAGGCCACAGAGTTAGAGCTGGTGGCGCGACGAACTGACAGTGACGAGGACCTCAGGGAGTGCACGTTCAAGGAAGGTTCTCGCACATTCACACGGGACGTGAAACGGGTCGGTCGGACGAATGAATGGATGAATGAGCGGTGAGTCAACAAAGGCGTTGAATGGGCGACAGGAATTCGGCTGGCGACTCGAACAGAGAGGCAAGGGTGCCCGGACTGGCCTGCCAGCTCAGCGGGTCCCACAGTGGGATCGACCGACCGACGAGGCACCAGGGCGGCATCGCTGCACCGAATCAAGTTTTTCAGCTCTGACTCGGAGAGTTAACAGTGTTGTTCGGGCAAACAACAGTGGAAGCAGCGCTTTCCCCGCTTTCACAGAATGCTGAGTTTCCGGTACGACATAGCGAGTGGACACAGCACGAGCACACACAGCGCTAGGCACAGTATCGACCTGTATATTTGTGACGGCTGACTCAAAGAGAGCTCTGCTCGGTCAACATCACCTGGTCAGGTTCGTCCTGCCAATGTCTTGTGCGACGGTAAAGCTCAGTGCAATTTAATATATTTTTTTTTAAGTTAATCTTTCTGCGGAAACAGTAGAATGTTTGTGTGACTCTGATAAATATCTTTTTCATTTTTTTCCTTTTGGGTGATCGATTTTAAAAGCGAGTGCAATGTCTACTGTATTACTTACAAAATTGTGACATACTGGAAATGAGGGGCACTTATGTGGTGCACACTGCAAAACAGAAACAATATTTTTCAAAATTATAGTTCCTTTCGCTGTCTCTGATGCAGTCCTTGGTTTCCGAGAGAGGGAAGGGAGAGGGTGCTCGCGATGTAGGAACATGCGTCATGCGTGTGCTTCTGAGAACCTTCCTCCAACATGACTTCAGTTCTAAGTCCGACGACGGTTAGTTAAAAAAAACAAAAAAAAAAAAAACTCCTGCTTATTGTTTTAGAAGACGAGAAAAGTCAGAAAAACTCTTAGAGAAAACAAGAGAAAAACTCAAAGGAAGAGACAGGGAGAGAGACAGAGGATGGTTTACCTGCGAGCACGAGGTGGCATGCTGTCCCGCGCACGGCGCCCCACTCGCGCCCCCGCAGGCCCCCGTGCCCGGCACCTTGAGCTGCTCCTTGTAGTCGGGCTGGTACGGCAGCAGCATCCGGATCTTGCCCCACCGGTTGAAGAACAGCACGATGGCGCCCACCCACACCAGGAGCACCAGCAGCACGATGCCCACCTCCACGCCGCGGACCTGGAGGAAAGGCCACCGTCCAGTAACCATTTTAAAACGAGAGGCATACGCTTTTTCAAGAAGTTTCGCATGTTGTCCTGTGTACTTTGTCTACGATTGACCTAATCTGTTTGGCTACGCGATAGGCAGAGGTGGAGAATTTGGACCAGTAGAAACAACATTGCGAAGGAGGGCCATGTTCCGTGCACTAGCTTGGCCTTCTGGTTAGCATCGCGTCTATCATCGCATTAGAGATCATATCCGTTTCCATGTGATTGTACACGCATAGATCTCCTGTGTATGCGTTCTAGTGCTCAAGTCAGCGACAGGGAATGCAGGAAGCTCAAAGAAGTGTCGTGTATGCATAATAGATAGTGGTAAGTAAAACCGAGAGCAAAACACTACACTTGGGTGAAGTTTATACTCTGAAATTACAGACTTTCTGTTAGCAGAGTTTGGTGCGCCGTCTGTGGAGGAGTAAGTAACTAGTGAACTGTCGTGATCGCTTCTTAAAAAGTAGGAGCAGGCCTACGAGGGCAGGTGCCATTCAAAAGGACAAATACAAAAGACTGTACAACAATAATAGCGCGGAAACAAGAAGATGAAGAAGAAATGAACCACGCAGCAGGAAAATAAAGAGTGGGATTAAGTGTGTGTGTGTGTGTGTGAGAGAGAGAGAGAGAGAGAGAGAGAGAGAGAGAGAGAGTGGAGATAAAAAAGAAACGGAATATGCTCCGCTTAACGCAACACCAGGCACGGTTGGTCTGAGCTCGGATCATCTCTGGCAGGGGCATACATACTGTGGACCACACCTGAATGAAATCCTGAGGCACGGGAGGGTTGGGGGGTATGACAGGGCTCTTGTTGGCCTTGGACGAGCCGCCCTGGCCCGGTGACGCTGGATTGGAGCCCCCGGCGCCCCCTACCCCTGCGGGTCGCGGCGCCCCAAGAAAGGGCACACCCGTGACCTGGGGCGCGCCGGGGTCAGCTGTAACAAAGAGACGGACGCGCGGTCAGAAGCTTCAACCCGAAGCATGACACCAAGGACACAACAATCCAACAAACATAAATACACTTCTTATTTTACACAAAACGTCAACAGGCTACAATGATGATGTTATGGTGAAACATTGAAGGATTTTTTTCCGGGGCGTAGTGCTTCCTGTGAGGGGCATCAATGTTTGAGTGCGACCCCATGGCGTGCAGTGCCGCTCACTGGAGAGGGCGTCGTCTGTGTCACTCTGCGACGCTCTGCCAGGACCGCAGGGGCTGATGGTTCCGGATAGAGGCCGGGGCGCACCACTGGCCTCACGGTTCTATCAAGCTTAATAATTCTCTAACGGCCTGGTGGAGAGGGGAGGGAAGGTGACAGAGAGGCAGCAAAGCATAGTTAGTTGCGTAATCCTCTGCGTCTCCACTCCAGCGAGCCGAACCGAACGCAGCGGCGGATTGTTTTCCTGAGACAAGAATAGAGCGCCTCTTGCGTCACCGCGGTCGTGCGTTTGGTATCAACGGCCGCATGGGCAGAAGTCAGCCGGTGTGGTGGGGGAAACGACTAGGCGGGGGTGGGCTGGCGTCGTCGAGGAGGCGCGCCGATCGTCATCGACGCCGTGACACGAACGCGTCATCGACGCCGTGACACGCAAGCGTCACGTCACCGTGACGCAACTGTTACATGGTTGTGACGAGTCACGCGCGTGCGTGATGGGCACGGCACACGACTCGCATGCACGCGCCCCGCCCGGAACTGACACGGACTCTGACTCGATTTATAATTTTAGTGTCGGTGATGAGCCTCGTCCCAACCTGTGAGTTTGCGATGGCACGCCGACGCGCCTCAGACGGGGACTGTGGGAACTACGGTCTGCAGAATCCACCCCCTGCACTGGCTCCCCACCGCCCTGCCCCGCCGCTCTGCCCGTGCGGCCAAAAGGTCATCGCGGTGGTTATATCTCTCTGCGATGTAAATGTGGGGGACGCGGACAGTGGTGACAGCCGGCCTCACCACGCGACCAGGCCGTCGCCAAGATGCCATGCCACGACACCCTCGCACGCCAAGTTTGGAGCCGACCGTGAGCAAAGCGCGCCGGCGGCGCCACACTCTCAGACTCGAAATTGACTTTTAGTACATGGTATTGACATTTTGTTAGTAGCGCCTCTAGCTATTTGTCCAACGATAATACGTACTGTTGATAATTATTTACATATTTGTTAGTACTTATTGACTAAAAAATTCTCCTAAATAATTTTATGCAGCAAATTGTACGTATCTAAGAACAAAATACTTCATGTTATTGTTGTAGGCAATAGTACATGGTTACTGACGATAAAGTCAGTAAAAGGCTGAGAGTGCACCAACTTTTCGGCCAGCACAAGGAGCGTTGCCGCAGCCCCCCTCCCCAAGCCCCCGGCCCGAGCAGTGGAGTCCGCGACCGCGCGGCTAACTTCGGCCAGCACGCCGCTGGGTGGGCCAACCCGGTTACGGCAGCCTAGATCAAGCCAGGACAAGCTAGGGCAGCCTAGACCAGCGGGCCGGGCCTGGTCGGCCGCAGACGCCATAATTGGACACTGGCTCTAGTCGTCCACTATCGATCAGGGGGGCGGGGTGGGCGGGGCGGGGCTTCGTATCGCGTGGACTCGATTGACCGACGTCCCTCCGATAAGTCGATCTGGCTCCCTTCCCCAAGGCCGTGGCGGACCACTGCGGCGAGGACGGCGTCAGGCCGAGGACGCCGTCGGCCATCATCCTCGCTGTACCGGCCTCCACGAAGTGGCGGACCGGAAGTACCGATCCCATACAGCGAGGCGTCCCCGCGGGTGTTCCTGCTTGTGGGGTGTCTTTGGTCAGCCCGCGCCCCGAGCCCTGCGAAAGCACCATCCCACCCCCGGGGCGGTGCGCGCCACTGACGACTGTCAACCGCACTCTGCACGCGAGTCTTACAAAATGTTCGTTGGGAATAAACGCCGTGGTTGTCGTCTGTCGTCGGTTGAACGCGCCAAGACCCAGTGCCAGCGGGCTGCCGCCGCCACGGGGGCCGCGTCCAGAGACTTGAATGAAAGGCGCGGGCAAGACGGCGGCCTGGACGGCCTGCGAGCGGGCCGGCTGCACTGATGGTCAGTGCGGACGATCGCGGCGTCGGAACGCGCTCAGTTAATGCGCTGCAAAGTGGCGCACATGTGACGTGCCGTGACCGAAGCGTTTCTGGCGGGAAACGGCCTGACATAACCCCGCGGCCAAACTGTGTCATTTGTTCGGGCGACGATGAATGACTGCGTGGCGGTGAGGCTCAACCTAGAGTACTTTAGCCAAACTGTGCCGTTTTCTACAGTGGTGGCCCAACTACACGTACAAGGATCTAGAGAAGCCGGCAGGGCGTCTGGGATCAACGCACACATCAAAAACACTATGGATTGAAGGAAACACGAAAACAATTTTCAAACGAATGGAAACGATAATACTGTCATTAATTACGTAATGCATCATTTCTCCATTTTTATTATTTAATTTTGTTTAAAAAGTTTTACAAAACGGCTTACATGAATTCCTTTTGGATTCCTACCCTCTAGTACCCTTTTCAGCCCCTGCCGGCTCTAGGCTCACTGCGGCGCAGGTTGCTGCGCCGCCCCGCCGTCCTCCGCGCCCAGCCAAACCTTGTCGGTGAACAACACGGCCCGGCCGGCAGGCCGCCAGCAACCTGCTCCCGCCACTACGTCCCCCGGGACCCAGGACTTCTCCGCGGTCCTCGAGGTCCTCGAGGCCTTCTTCTCGCCCTTCTTCACCTTCCGTCTGGTCCGCATGGAGCGTGCTGGCGGTACTGGCGGTGCCGGGGTAGGGCGGCCGCGGCCGCGGGGCACCCGTTGTCATGTCGTACTGGCCGGACTGGCCGAGCGGCGGTGCCCCGGGGGGGCTCGGGGGCCCCGGGCTTGGCGGGCCGGGGCTCGGGGGCCCTACAGGGGCCGGGCTTAGAGGGGGCCTAGAGGCCTCACCACCCCCACCCCCTTCGGAACGTCCGCCGCCGACGCGGCTCAGCGATCGCCCTGAGAGGAGAGCAAGGAGGGTAGGGGCGGAGGCGGTAGATTAACTCAGACAGACACACAGACAGACAGATAAACGGACAGACAGACGTACAGACAGAACCGATGCACAACGCCACACCGGCTAGACCTCTACCGTGGCTCGTGCATGTTCCCGTTACCTGCTCTGAGTTGAGGACACGGGACTCTATGGCTGGGTGGGGTCCGCCAAGCAGCTGTGCCTCTACACTGCACGGGCTGCTTGGACGGCCCCCACCTCCTCGACGTGTACTTGGCCTACGCCCGGTGCCCTGCCGGCGGGGGGTGGCGCCCTGCCGGCCTGCCCGCCACTAGGGCGTCGACTCCGCTAAAAGTTTGATAGGTCCGAAGCGCGGAGGTCGAAGGTTCAAGGGCGGCCCGGGACGCTCCTGGCCGAGGGACATTCCTGGCTCGGCGGCCTGGTCCAGGTCGAGAGCGGGAAGCGACCGCCACGTTGCAAACGAATCGCTCGGTCCATGCACTATAAGGTGATAGCCACGGCGAGATAGCGTCCGGTCAGCCCACACACTCCACCTGCAAAGAGCAGTGCCCCTCCCGCTCGACTTACCCAGGGTGCGAAACACTATCTGTCTCGAGCGAAACCGCCTGCCGGCGCGGAAGGCCTGCACCCACATCTGGTACTGCGTGTCCGGCATCAGCTGGTCCAGGACGACGGACTCGGAGTTGCCCGCCACCACGATGACCACCTTGAAGCTGCGGAGGAGCAGAGTGAGGTCAGTGTAAGTGCGCAACACTCGAATGCTTTTCGACGAGTCGGATGTAAAGCAGAACCAAAGCCCTCGTCTCGGAGACCTTAACGCCACGACGCCCTGCCCATGGCCGCCCGACCGGGCGGGACGCCGTCCGCGCCACGCCGGCAGAAGCGCGCGGCCCAGACAAGTTGGCGCCAAAACGGAGCCTCGCCATTGGCTGCCTTGTCGGCGGCCACGCCCACTGCCAGTGTGGCGCCGGCCGCGGTCTCCTGACGTCATCGCTCTGCCTCTGCCCCTCTCGCGCTCGTGGGGCGTCTAGTATCGGTGCGAGGGAGACAGAGCGATGGACGGCCGGCCAGTCCGCAGGCCAAGCGGTGCCTGGGGGCACATCGTAGAGCGCACCTCGCATCGGTTGGCTTGTACGTCACGTCGTACTTCTCGACGTTGTCCATGTTGACGGACCAGTTGACGTGCACCGAGGTGTGGCTGAGGAACATGACGGTGATGTTGGAGGGGGCGCCGTCGCTGGGCCCGGCCCCGCCCCTGGGCATACACCCTGCCAACACAAGGCCGAGCTTAAATGGTGCCAATCCACTTCACGTTCTGGAAATGAGCAATCGGGGTCTCGAAATCCCCAGCAGCATGATGACTCGGGTCTCCTGATCAGACGTCCGAGGCGTTTGGACCAATCGGCTTAACGCCTTGAATTTCATGCCTTTCTTCCGTGGAAAGTCCGGAGAAGGTAACAACAAGGCAAGTCGTACTGACCAACCAATGACACGCCGGTCAGTAGGAGCAGCAGCACCCACTGGAGCATACTAGGCATACGGGCGGGCGCGGGCGCGGGGCGTCTCCATGCCACGCCACGGCTACAGCACGGCCTCCAGCACGGCCTCCAGCAGCGGCGCCCTGGGGCCGACGGCGGCCTCGCGGGCGGCAAGGGAGGCGCCCGGGCCCGCGGTCGGCGTCGGCTTCGGCGTCGGCATCGGCGTTGGCCACCCCATCACCTGCGGGCACAACAACAAGCACTCGGTCACGAAGGGCTCGCCGCATCGCGCGGAAAACGCCGCCGCCGCGGTCTGGGCCGGCGATACCCCGCGCGCGGCGAAAGGCGGCGGAGAGTATCACCGTGCCGTGAGTGACGCCGCCGAAGCGCGCGGGGTATGGACGCCTCAGACGGCCGCGGGGCCACGTCAGGTGGCGCGCAGGGGGCGCTTCCCCCTCCCCTCTCCCTCCCTGGGCAGCGTGCAGCGTGCACGGCGTGCACCAGCCGGGCGTAAATATAGGGAACGGATGATAAACACCGCCGTGGTGAGTTGGTGTTCCCGAGCAACGGCGCGGTCTGCCCCTTCCCCCTTATCAGCTCGCTTCAAAAGGAAGTAATCGCGCACCCCCCACCCCCCTCGGGGAGCTTATTCAGAGTATGCCATTCAGCGTCAGCACATGCCGGGCGGAGACTGGCAGGGCAGCGGGGCAGCGGGGCAGCGTGCCGGAAAAAGGGCTAAATCAATGGCGGACGCAAAGAGTCGATCCCCCGGCGGCGACAATAGCGCGCCAAAAGGGGCGGCGTTGTCCATGAAACGGCGTCACGCTGTATGTAATCTAGATTCAAAGCAAGTAGTGATCGTCAGAAAAAAAAGAAAAAGAAAAAAAAAGAAAATTGTAATCAGGCAGGGTGGTCGAAAATTTTTGAAAGCGGTTTTGTTTGCACCCCTCAACTTACGAAATTGACAGTTTTCTTGTGTCTCTGTCCGTGTGTTTGTGTGTGTGTGTGTGTGCGCGAAAATTTATGTGCACCCTGGCGTGTGTTTTTGCACTTGCTCCGGCCTTCCGTGTTTCATCTAATACACGCACTGCGCCCATCCCCCATCTCTCTCTTTCACACACACACACACACACACACACACAGATGCAGTGGCCCACGGCAACGGCATTAATAATGCACGGCTAGCGGCCATAAAGCCATAGACTGCGGAGAAGCGATTCATTAGCCAAAGACCGTGGCGTGGCTGCGGTGCGGCGACCGCGATGTGCGACCGTTATAGCGGTCGTCTGCATATAATGACGTAGCAGCAATATTGTCCATGTATCTCTCTCGCTGGCACATGTCGACGGTCCATATAGGAGGAAATACGGTTAGCGGAGTTGCCAGAGTTACGGACACATACGTGGGTCCTTATAAGCCATGTGACATTATTTTCTTTTGAAAGTCAGGTTGAGTTAGCAGTTTGTTCGACTCAATATGAGGCGGGGTGGGCTTGCCTGAGCGCCTGCGGATCTCGGCATAGGCAACGCGCTCCACACCCGTGCCGCCAGCGGGCCGTGGTGCCTGCCAGCCGGGCGGTAGCGCGGCGACACCCTGGCGTCAACCCGCGGGCCTGTCGCAGTACGAGCAGTGTCTACGGGCCGGGAGCACAATGCATTGCGGTCGCCGCGCCACAACGCCCGCCGTGCCTGACAGTTGTTACACTGTGGACCCTGCTCCGCCCTGTCAGTCTTTGGTGACAGCGCGACACAGTGGAGCGCACCGGCCCCGGGCGCCAGGCAAGCCAACCGCTCCGGACCGCGTGCGCCGAGGCCACGCACGTGGAACGCGCGCACGCACAACCATTTTGCTGAGCGAGAGTCCCCGAGCCGGCACAAATGAAATCACTAACATCAAGGACACAAGTGGGCGTGGGCCTGCTTCCCTTTACTCTGTCTGTGTTGTTGTCACCACGGGAAGCTGCAAGGGAGTCGACGAAGGATATGACGCTCATTAAGGGACACGCGGTGGTGTGTGTGCGCGCGCGCGCGAGCCGCTGAAATCAGATTGCTCATCCAGGTGGAGATCCACTGCATGCACGCGTCCGCGACGCGAATAAGCTGATCAGATCGGCGTGCACAGCCCCTCCCTCCCCACCCTGGCCTGGAGACAACGGAAAACCTGTGCAGAAGTTGAGCACCTTTTCCGTGCACTATTTTCGGAATTTTCGTACCAATTTTCGTTGTTTTTCTTTTCTTTTTTTTTGGTGTGTGTGTTTTTTTTTTACAGTGCAGGTCGTTAACGGCGTGCCGGGTGACCGACAGCGCTATTCACCGCGGAGCCACTGCCGCCTGCGTCCCCCACCACCGGCGGATCAACCATAATAGCTGTAGTGAATCTCCGTTCTAGCTCCATTGAGGTGCCGCCTCTCAAATCAAAACGGGGGGAGCGCAGCGCCGCCACCGGCCACGCCCGGAACTTTATCGCCCAGTCACAACTTTTAGTTAGGTTGTCTATCATGAGCAGCGCGTGGCGCGGCGCCCGGGACCGCCTTGGCACTCTGGGCGTGGCGTCGCATCTCGTATAGTGCTGGCCCACTGACGCGCCCCGATACGTCACTCGCGGCTACAGACTCGCCCCTCGGATGGAGGATCCTTCTTTGAGGGCCTGTATGCTAAGGACTGTAGAATGTGCACGTGTTTCCTCGTCATTAGTGAGCCTTGCTTAAACTTGTTGTTGTGGATGTTATGGGCCACTGACGCTTACATTGGCTACGTCACTGGCACGCGGTCTGGGCGAGGCTGACCTCAAGCCGCGGCCCAGATTCGCCGAGGGCGGTCCATTGCGGCGCAGGGGGCCCACACTGGCGCGCCTCTGCCATCGCCAGGGAAGGCCTCCGCCGGGACAGTCTTGTAACAATGTTATCGCATCGATTGGTCTATTTTCCAGAAAGCAGGCCCGGCGTGGTCACTGCGTCCCAAGCGGGCTTCACGACCAGCAGCGCGCGAAGCTGGGGCGTCTTCGCCGGGCCGTGGAAAGCGAAAAAAAAAAAATGGCTTCTGTCGGTATTTGAACCGTCGGTGTATGTGTGTGTGAAAAGGGGGGGGGGCGCACGACGTGGCTAGGTGCCTCCACCACCACGCTTTTAAAACGACGACTTATCAATAAAACATGTTTTCGCAAACAAAACCCTTTTAGCGCCCATCCCGTCCTCCGCCCCCTCCACTCTGCGATCCCCGCGGTGAGTCGAGGCCCATCGTTCGAATAACAATCGAGCCGCGCGGCGCGAAATCAAACTTGCTTTCAAAAGTCGTGGGAAGTTGTCGAGTTGCACTGTCGTCGCCGGGAAGGGGCCTCGGCCAAAGGAAACGCAGCGAGGCTGTCTTTGATATGTATATGTGGCGCACCGGCAGCAGCGGCGGAAGGAGGGGCGCTCTCCTCGTATCGGAGCGAAACGGTCCCGCGGCACAAAGATGCCGGCACCGAGTCTGTTGTCTGCTCGTCCGACAGCGAAGCGGGGAGGCGCATCACATGTTCGCTTTCAATTATTCTGGGCCATTCTCCCGTTCGTTTCTCTGCAGGTGCCGCCGCGACTGGTTTGTAACAGCGTCATGAAATCTGCTTTGTTACCGTTGAGTGCGCCGCTTCCGAGGTTGCGCTGCCAAGGTCACACTTCCAAGGTCAAATGGAAACGCCGCGGACTCTTCCCCGTCCCTCTGCTTGATTCTTGTGTTTTCCCTCCCCTGCCGTGTGACCTTTGGAATCGCCTGCCAAATAGCGCTCGACAAACCAGCTGATTTCCCCACTCGGTCAACAACAGCTCCGCCATTGCTTCAGCTGGAGAGGGAATGATAAATAAAACACACACACACACACACACACACACACACACACTCAGAGATAAATAACGCACAAAACTGTTGTTGGTTTGAGTTCCGCTCCTCTTCTAGAGCCCCCCACTCACCCACCACCAGACCCCTGTCGTCCCACTCTCTTCAAAGTCCGCCGGGGAGGGAAGGACGAGGGGCGAGGGAAGGGAAAGGAGTGGAGGGGGGAGCAGACCGAGGTGGATAGCTGCAAACAAGCGGCCAGAGAGCACCCGAGGCTCTCCACACGGCCCTCAGGGGAGCGCAGCGGCACGGCACACCATCCGGGGCCATTCGTATAAATCGGCCAGCCGAGAGGGCGCCTCCCCCCCCCCCTCTGGCCCCAGGGCTGGGCTAGGCGACGCGCTGTCTCGGCGGGCGACGTGTGACGCCATGCGCGCGACTGCAAGCTGCAGACTCTGGTCCGCTCCCTGACATGGCCCTGCGCATCGGCGGTGCCGGACGAGAGAGAGAGAGAGAAAGTGAGCTGACGGTGGCGCGGCTGAGCGCAGGTGATCCCGTGTTGTGTTTGCTGTACGAACGGTATTTATCTGCGTTTACAGTGGCTGCGCACGAGGACGATGCTGCTTACGCTCAGAGTGTTGCTGTTGGTCTTGCGCTGATTCGCGTGAGTGAGTATGTGCTTTTCGTGTTTCATCCAGACTTTTCGCGCCCTCCCCCTTCCCCTCAATCGGCCACCCAGCCCCCACCCCCCTCTCCCCTTCTCTGTGTGTGTCGCTCTTTTACTGTGCTGCCCGGAGGCCCACTGGGTGACCGGGTAGCAGTCTTCACACGAGGTAAAGTTGATTATTGGATCCCGCCCGTCGCGGACGAAGTTTCCATCAAATCTCTTCCCTTTCGTGTCAGGTAGCGACAGCGGCGGGGTGAGGGGAGAGAGGACGACGAAAGGGGAGCGGGCAGACGAAACATGGCCGCTGCTCTCGGCCGAACACAGCGCTCTGGACGCTTTCATCTTGAGTAAATGTCAGGCCCGCGCAGCCCGCGCAGCCCGCGCAGCCCGCGCAGCCCGCTGGCTTTGAGCGTCTGCCACTGCCACCTCCGCTGCCACCGCCCTGCTGCACTGTTTGCCTCCGATAAATATTCACACGTTTCCCTTCCCGCCCCTCGGCGCCGCGACTGCGAAACAGCCAAGCAGCGTGCGTGCGAGAGGGGGAGGGGGGGGGGAAGGCAGAGGGAGGCTGTTCCCGGCACATCAGGCGGCGGCACTCCGAGCGGGCGTCGGTCGAAACGACGGAACGGCCGGCGGCTGTTTTAGCTTGTCTGCGTTTCGACTGGGCGCGCGGTATGCGGGGTGCGCCGGTGCGGCAGCTGCACGAGTTGGTGGCGGTGGTTCGTGCTGGGCGTGAGGGAGGGGCGAGGAGGGAGGGCCTCGCTCGCCGCCGGTCAGGGTGTGTGTGTTTTGAAGTTTTGACTGCTCGGACACAGCGTGCGAATAGGCGCGGGAGGGGGGACAGAGTGGGGGGAGGGGTGTCTGTTCTTGAGGGGCTTCTCCGCGCACGCCCCGGCACTCGTCCCTCCCGCCGCACAGCGGGTCAGAAGACCGTAGAGGCGTCCTGAATTCTAGACGCGTTTTGAGCTCCACAGTCGCTATATGGGACTCGAATCGAACGTGTGACCTGACCAATGGACTCCTCGTTTGGAGAGCAAGCCATTGGTGGGGTCACACGTTCGATTCGAGTCCCATTTAGCGACTCTGGAGCTCAAAACGCGTCCAGTATTTTGGCCGCCTCAACGGTCTTCTGACCCACTGTGCGCCGCCTCGCCCCACCCTGCCGGGCTGGCTTCGAGGGGGTCAGTCTAGGGAGGGCCCCTCAGCGCCGGGCGGCCCACTGAGCCGGGCCCACTAGACCGGGCCCACAGTGCCGGGCCCAGCCGCAGCCGGCTAGCCGGGCTTCTAGTCATGTCGGACATGCACATCGATTTGCCTGCCAATAGCGGGTGTAACGGCGCTGAGTACGCGGCGCGGCGCGGCAGGGTTCGGCCGCAGACCAGGTCGGCAGCCCTGCCGGCCGGGACAAGAAAATCAATCAACCCACGGCTGCGGGCCCCCGTGGCCCGTCCTCAGGGAGGGGCCCGGCCCGCACTCTAATTCTCTTACAATGAAAATGGTCGTTGTGCCGCACGATTAAAGAGGAGCACCGAGGCGCGCCCGCGGCGGTGCGACTCGGCGGAGTGCGTTACGGCCGCAACGGCGTGACGGAGAATTCACTTGCAAATGTTTATCCAGCGACCCGCGGAGGCTGGCGGCACTGCACAGTAGGTCGGAAGACCGCTGACGCGGACAAAATTCTAGACGCGTTTTGAGCTCCAGAGTCGCTGAATAGGACTCGAATCGAACATGTGACCCCACCAATGGATTCCTCGTTTGGAGAGCAATCCATTGGTGGGGTCACACGTTCGATTCGAGTCCCATTTAGCGACTCTGGAGCTCAAAACGCGGCTAGAATTTTGGCCGCCTCAACGGTCTTCTGACCCACTGTGCACTGCCGCCAGATTGCCCCGACGTCGTCACGCGCGGTGCGCTAGACGGCTTGATGACGCCGTTAGGGTCCTTGCAGCCGCCTAGAGACTCACTCAGCAGTCCTCCGTACCAGCATGTCAGTCCCGTCGTGGCGCCCTGGAAAAAGAGAGGGAATAGTTTGTAGTGGAGACCTCTAACCCCTTCGGCAAGCTGGCAGGTAAGGCGCGAGCACAAAGGGGGGCGGATGAACAGATTAAGAACGGCGGCGCACAGTGGGATCAAGGGAGAGCTGGAAATGTTATATAGCGTTCCTGCGCCGGCAGGCTATGCTCGTCAACGGGCTGCCCAGAAGTTGTTGCAGACACTTTTTGTGCTGTGTGCTTTCTGCGCGAACTCGACGGAACACGCGCTCGCGTAGACGTAAGCATTACAGCGCCACTCAAACCTAACCGCCTCTCTCCGCGTGCTTCCGGCGCGCACCGCACAGTGGGTCAGAAGACCGTTGAGGCGGACGAAATTCCGGACACATTTTGAGCTCCAGAGTCGCTAAATGGGACTCTCAAGCTCGTCAATTCGCTTCCAGAGCCTCGTGGGCTATTGTTTATCGGCACATACAAAACTGGGACGTTCCAACCCGATCATGTGCCCCCTGTGACACCGGGCCGCCGGCCGCTTCATCTCTATGATTGCCACCCGTCCCCGTCAGGTGTGCTGGGCGGAGTGGGGTGGGGCGGGGCCGGGCGGGGCGACCGACCGCAGAGGGGTACCGTCATTATCTCGACACCGAGCGGGCCGGGCTGGCCGCCCCCGCTGCGACCCTTACTCGCCAAAGTTTCTCATTGTTGAGAAAACAAGTCACCCTGAGCTACCTCGCCGCCGCCCCTTCTCCACCCTCCCCTTGGCCGCTGCGGTCGCTGCTAAGGAACTGTGCTTTCCCATCTCACGACCATTATCGCGCAGCAATCCAGTCTCTCTCTCTCTCTCTCTCTCTCTCTCTCTCTCTCTCTCTCTCTCTCTCTCTCTCTCTCTCTCTCTCTCTCTCTCTCTCTCTCTCTCTCTCTCTCTCTCTCTCTCTCTCTCTCTCTCTCTCTCATACGTTATATGCATATATTCACTGAAAATAGGCTCTATTTACTATAAAATATTCTCACTAACATCTATCAAGCAAGGTGTCTAAAATATTTAAAGTAAAAATTAAAGTTAGAAAAAGGTGTCTTTTGAAATTTTTCTCGTTCCTCACTCGGCCACGACTAGAATCGTCTATTTGGCACGGAGGCCGCGTCATGAGGCGTGCAGCAGCCTGCATCAGCCGCCACCTGTTGGCACTAGAGGACGAACGCATGGCGTGGCGGGGTGGCGGCGTGGCGGCGTGGCGGGTGGCGGGGTGGGGTGGGGTGGCGGCGGGGTGGGGCGGGGCGGGGTGGTGGCGGGGCGGGGTGCGGCGGCAGGGCGGTGCGGCACGCCGCCTGCGCGACACTCGTCGGCAGCTCCTAGCCAAATCACCCCATCGACGGGCGTCCATTGCCAGCCGCCGGCCACGAGACTGATCCAAACAACAGCGGTTCGGTCGCTCTGTCTCTCTCGCTCCCGAACGGAACGCCCGATGAGTGGGAGAAGGACCGAGTGCAGCGAGCCGTGTTGGCCGAAAGGGCGGAGAGGGGGGCCTCGCCGATCCCTGAATGCCCTGCGGCTGCGGCCGTCTCTGCCCCGCGCGCCGCTTTTCAAACTAAGGACTGTGGACAGGAGAATCCCCGTTGAATTTCCCTCGGTTTGACTCGAACCTAGCACTTCAAACCTCGGGCCGGGGCCCAAAACACGACCGAAGGACACCGGCCGAACAGACAGGCAGACAGGTTAGGGTCCTGCCAAGGGCGACGAGCTGCGGGCCGGGGTCAGCGTGGCCGCGGCCGGGCCGCGCGCACAACGCGGCGCCGTGGTGCCCCCGCTGCCCCGCTGCCCCGGTGGGGGCTCCGTGCGTCGCGCGGCGGCCCGGCCGGTGGACACGGACACACGCACATGCAAAAGGTTGACGTGAATTATACACTCCTATCGACCAGACAAAGTGAACGGGCCAGCGGGGGCGGTGTGACCCGGGCTGGCCTGTGTGTCTGCCTCCTCCTTCCTATTGCCCCACACGCACCTCCGGACTTGGCCGGCCCGCGACCCGCAACGTGGGCCAGCGTAACAGGTGTAGTGCGATTGAATTATGGCCGGTCAACGCTCACTGTGCCTTTTGTCGACTCTCAAAACATCTGCATCAAAGTAAGTGACGTGGCCGCTTCACGGTACTGAGTGAGCGATTCCGCCTCTCTGCAGTTGTTCGTTTTGCTGCGGCGTTAGCATCTTCAGCTTCACAACACAGTCTCGAGAGACGTTCTTATTTCTTCCGTCTCCGCACGAATTTTGGAGGTGTTGAGTTTTAGGTCACGCCTGGCGGTAGCGGACTTAACGGTGATGACGCGATAAGATCCTCCCGATTTACGGTTTAGGTCGTGGAAGGGGGCGGGGGGCCTTTTCATGGGCCGTTAAGTGAAGGTGGGCCTGCCTGGGCCAGGGCCGCGAGCAGCCCGTGTTTGAAGGCAGCAGGAATCAAAGTGTTTGCAGCAAATAAACAGGCAATTTATCGCTGACTGCTCGCGACGGCCAACGGTTGGCCTCGTTCACGACGTCCGTGCCAGTGAGCACTCATTTTTTGTGCATTTTTGTCGATTTTTTGTCAAGGTAGAGCAGCGGTCCCCAACCTTTCTCGCTCGGCTCGCGACCCAAAAATGGCTGCCAAACATTTTCGCGGCCCTACAGCCAAACATTCGTGATCCCACAAGACACCCCGATTTTCGGTTCGTGCTCTTCGGATCTCCGCGACGAACACTCGGCCTGTCCCCCCCCCCTTTCCCCCTCCCTCCCGAGCGGCCGAGCGGCGGAGGGCATCGATCTCTCTCCCACCTGGGCAGCAGCGCCGCCGCGTCGCGCAAAGATGAAGACGGGCATAAGTATTCATGAACTCTCTTTCTGACCGTCCTAGCCGCGCCCAGCGCCCCTCCGTCTGTCGTGTTTACACAGCGCAGTGGCGCAGCGCGGCAGCCTCGGGAAGTCACTCGGCTGCCCACCGCGCAAGCCGAGCTGCTGGCAGCCAAGCGGCCAAAGGGGCACCGGATTATTTAGGGAAAAAAAAAAAAAAAAAAAAAAACACTACCAGTGAAACGCGCGTGCCTCTAAATTCCGTGGACTGGCGAGCTAAACTCTGCGAGGAGGTAAACTCGCCGTAAAAAGTCAGCGGTCTGCAAACATACCGACGCACATGCCCACACACGCACACAAGCACACAAGCACACACGCACACACGCATATATATATATATATATATATATATATATATATATATATATATATATATATATATATATATATATAATATATATAATATATATATATATATATATATATATATATATTGACTGTAACATATATATGTATACACGCGCGCGCGCACTCCACCTCTCCCAGTTCGCGCCCTGGCCCGCTGGGCCATCCCTGTCCCTGAGCTCTGGGCCGCGACCCTAGGAACTCCTCCTTCTCCTCCACCTCTGCAGATCAAGTTAATTACCACTCATGCATGTGCAATGAGGCTTTTGTCCGACTTTCCAACTTGGCGCGATCGGAGACTCCAACTTGGCGGGGTGGTTGGACCTGGGACCGCGCGGCAGGTGAGGCGAGAGGCCGATTGGAGCGTCGGGAGGATGATGGCGGGCAGACCGAGCCGAGGGGGACATAACTGGCCAAAATCTTGTACACCAAAAATTAAATTTCAACAAATTTCAAACATTTTGAAAAATTGTATTGAAACTTTGAAAAGATTTGAAGATTTATGGTAAAAATTCACGAAATAGTCTTTCCAGGACCGACCCAACATTTATTATTTTTCACTGCCCTCCCCTGTGTGCTTCAAACGGCTTCAAGGCCACAGCAATGCGCTGTGTCCATTATCTGCCGTGGTGGCTGGAGGTGTCGATGCGTTGGTTTCCCGGTACGAGAATCGGCGGTTCAAATCTTATTACTTCACAACTTTTTTCTCTGACCGCTGCTCATTGTCACTTCAAGAGCCCGCTTCAATCGGCATCAGACATGAGCCGTGGTGGCTGAGAGCGTTAAGGCGTCCTACCCCGACCTTAACCTTTACACCATTTTAACATGTTACATCCATCACCATCTTCCAGCCATCATCATCACTGAATCACTCTCACCACCACCGTCATCATCACCACCACCATCCGGCCGCTTTGCCGGTCCGTCTCGCTGCCAGTGAAGGCGTCCGAGCCATTACCGCCTAATCCTCCCCCCCCCCCCCCACTCCCCCTTCTCTTCGGCAGGGCTGCCCTGGAATCGCGTTCTTTGGAAGTTTGGCGCGGATCGGTGTCCCGCCTCCATTCAATTATTTTTGATGAGATTTGAAAGCTGGCTGAGAGGTGCGCGGCTCCGAGGTGCTGCGGCTGCTGGGGGGACTGGCGGCCGCACTGGGCCGCACAGTGGGTCAGAAGACCGTTGACGCGGACAAAATTCTAGACGCGTTTTGAGCTCCAGAGTAGCTGAATGGGACTCGAATCGAACGCGTGACCCCACCAATGGATTGCTCTCCAAACGAGGAATCCGTTGGTGGGGTCACACGTTCGATTCGAGTCCCACTTAGCGACTCTGAAGGTCAAAACGCGTCTAGAATTTTGACCACCTCAGCGGTCTTCTGACCCACTGTAGAGCGGCCCGCCCTCCCTCTCCTTAAACCCGCCCGCGCTGCGCCCTGCTGGGTCGCCGCGGGTATTTCCCAGGGGATCCTCATCTGTCGTCGCCCCCCCCCCGCCACCGCGCACCCCACCTGCAGACCACCGACCGCCCATCGCACCGTGCATGCAGGTGACAGGCCCGCCTCGGGGCCCTCTCTGTCGACAGGGATGCACAGCGCCTCCACGCCCCAGCAGTCACGCCGTCCGCACGCCGTGGTCAAGACCACCTTTGAGGAACACGCCGCCTGCCCGCCTGCCCGCTGCCCGCCTGCCCCGCCGGCGTCCCTGTGGCTTCATTAAGCACGCTGTCTTGACGCTGCGTCCCGGCGTGCCCCGGTCGGCTGGCGCGCTTTGCCGCGCCCGAGCCGAGCGTTCCAGGCGTTCCGCGTCTCGCGTCAAATTAAAGCTGTCTGTGGCCGCGCTGCGCAGCGCTAACAGCGGGACGCCCGCCTCTGGTTTCCGTCCCTCACGACGCACCGCAGCTTCGCGCCGGCCTGCCCGTTCGCTGCGTCGCAGGGGTACGTGCACGTGCACACTCTACCCCGCCTCCCCCTGACCAATGCACTGCCCGTCGTGAGGCAGCCTTTCGAGACAAGCGAGGCGGGCCGGGGCCGTGCGCTGGGGGCGACTGACTGGAGCCCCAAAGACGACGCGAGGCCCCCCTGCTTGTTTTCCCGCCCCTTTTCCTCGCCCCAATTTTTAATTGCCGTGCGCTGCCGTGCCGCAAAGTAGACGGGGCCGTTGATGTTTGTAGTCGACGCGGCGTCTCGCGGGCCGGGCGGAGCAGCAGCAGCAGCACCAGCAGCAGCAGCAGCAGCACCAGCAGCACCAGCAGCAGCAGCAGCAGCAGCAGCGGCAGCAGCAGCAGCAGCAGCAGCAGCAGCAGCAGCAGCAGCAGCAGCAGCGGCAGCAGCAGCAGCAGCAGCAGCAGCAGCAGCAGCAGCAGCAGCAGGTCTCGCGCAACAGGGCGGCCAGCACGCAGCCGCTTTGCCCGCCTTCCGGAGTTTGCGCGCGGATTTATGCAAATGTGGACGGAAAGTATAGCGGCGGCGGCACGGTGGGCCGCCACTCGTCTGACGTGCCTCCGCCTCCGTGCTCAAGTGCCGCCGGCAGCCCGCCCTGCGCCGCCGGCACGCCGTGGGCACGCCGCCGGCCTCAAACAAGACAGACAGATACATTGAAGAGGGTCGCAAGGAGACGAAGCGTCCGCCAGCAAACAAGCAGGGTTGCCCCCCCTCCCCCCCACCGAGTTCTCTATTTTTGTCTCCGAACCGTGTTGGAGGCTGGACGCAGGACGTTGCAAGCCGGAAGCCGGGCCCTGGAGCCCGGGATCGTCACTCCAGGTACGGAGGCTCCAGCGCGGACGTGCAAACAATGGAACAACTGGAGCTCGCGCTCTTAGCCGCGCGCCCAATTAGTTTCGAGAGGCGACGCGGAGGCCCGGGTTCGAATCCCGGCGGCGGAAGATCGCGGCGCGCCCTTTCTTTGCAAAGTGGCTACGGCGTCCCCGCTGCCGACGGACGGACAGACTCACAGAGCCACTCAACGGGAGGCGGGCTAGGGCGGGACCGGGCGACGTGGGGCAGGGCGGGGCAAGGCACGGCAGGTGAGAGGAGAGTGTTTGAAAAAAATAAAAAATAGCGGAGCGAAACCGGGGACAGGGACAGGGACGTGACAAGCGAGGCTGAAACCGCGGGAAAACACTTGGCGGGCGAACGTTGACGGGGCAGCAAGCAGCTGCCACGGCGTGGCGTCGCGGCGGTCGGGGCGGCGGTCGGGGTGGCGCTCAGGGAGTAGTTGGGACTCGTCAACCAGCGGCTGGTGTGCCCCCTCTCTCATTCCAGCACTCTGGCGGACGGAGCGCTACACGGAGTGCGACTGAGACGGAGTCTCTCGGGCGTCAGACGCAAACTGCGGCAAGGACATTGTAGGTTTGCTTGCTCCGCGCGACCGCGCCCCCGAGCCGCACCTCGCGCCGCGACAGCAGCGCATTGAATACACGGCTAGAAGCAACGCCTGCACTGGAAGGGGCGTTGCAGCCCCCGGCCGCGGCCTCGGCGGGGACGACTGGTGGCGCCGACCCCTCGGCCCGCCCCGCCGACAGGGAGATTAAAGAAACCCTATTTAGTCCCGCGCCGCCCACACCGCGCGCACTCACTCGGCGTTTCAATCTTTAAGAGAGCAGTCACTGCGGGCGACCACTGCGTCCCATCCAGTCAAAGGGCTTTATCAACGTCCTGGCGCATCAAGTTCACTGGTGTTGACCAGCTGAGTAATGGCGGCAAGCCACGAATCAGGATTCTTCGCCTCGAGGTACGTAACAATGCCAGGAAATGTCGCAGTGGCGCTTGGCGCCGCGCGCATGGCTCGCTAGGGGTGGGGCGCCGGGTCAGTCGGGTGTCAAGAAGCCCCGCTCAGCCGCGCTGCCGTGCGCAGGCAGCGACACGGGCGTGTCCACGCGGAAGGGCCAGGTGCGCGAAGGAACGGCAACGCGCCCCGCCGGTGGGAGCGGAGCGGCGGAGCAGCGAAGCAGCGGGATGCCTTGCTGCCTGCTTGCTCCGGCCGGGGCTGTATCCATTATTCAGTCCCGCCCCAGTAACTTTGGCCCCTCCCCGCGCCTCCTCGCCCCGCTGACCGCTCGAAAAGAAACACGCCAATTAAGGCCTCTTTGACAGAGGACCCTCTCTGTCTGTCTCTCTCTCTCCTTTAATGCAACACCTTAATAAAAGCATTTCAATTTCAATTTCTCTGTCCCTCTCTGCCAGTCTCTGCCGGGCCTTCCCCGCGCGGTGCGCCACCAAGGCGGCGCAAACAAACCGAGCTTCACGCTACGCAGCCCGACCGACCGACGGCCCGCGCCGCCGCCTAACGTTAACTCAAACACGGCGCGGCCACCGGCCACGATGCCTCCATCGGAAAATGGAATCAGGCGATCGGAGCGGCACGGCGTGAGGGTGTGTGTGTTTGTTTGTGTGAAGGGTGAAGGTGCGCGTGCCCCTCTCTCTCTCTCTCTCTCTCTCTCTCTCTCTCTCTCTCTCTCTCTCTCTCTCTCTCTCTCTCTCTCTCTCTCTCTCTCTCTCTCTGTGTGTGTGTGTGTGTGTGTGTGGCGATGCCCTTCCACCGGGTCGCCTGCCTGCTGACCTCGCCACGCCATCGCACCCCACTCCGCCTCGCCGCGCTCCACTAGCTGCCCCATAAGTCAGGACCACTTGCACGTGTGGCCTGCAGGACACACAGGTCGACAAGACACATCGCGCATCCGTTGCCACACTGTGAGGCGAAGGTCAGGTGCCCAGGACTCTGTACTATCACGAAAACGCGAACGAACAAAAGAAATTTTGCCAACACGGCGGTGGTTGGTGCGGGCGTGATTACGACTGGGATCTCAAAGTGCACGCCCAGGGCCGGGCCTGCCTGCCTGGGCCTCACTGCAAAAAAATTCCATCTTAATTTTAAGAAACTAGTTTGTGAAGCAGTTTACAAAGATTTTTTGCTATTAAAAGTAAGAAACTTTCCCCTCTTAAAACTAATAACCAAATTTTTAAAACTCATAGAATTTTGTTTATTAAATTTCATAATTATATTAGACTAAAGTGGGAGGTAAGAACGACTGTACTAACGTCCGAGATACCATGTATGTGTGACGGAAGTCTTCTTTACAACGTGCATCATGCACCAGAAATGGGTCAGCATTGAAAAATAGGATGATGAAGAAAGAGGACCACTTTCCCTGCTTTCGTCACTGGTGGGATGAACCTCACAACGGAGGAGGATTGTGCGTGCACCTAACCTCAGGTCCGACCGTAGACGCCAGCGAGTGGCAACATGAAAATGCGTTTTTCTCTACATCAGTGTAATATTTTGTTAAATACTTTTAGCTAACCGATAGAGAAGATATTTACGAACGCAACATATAGTATCATAAGCAAAAAGAAGGTATTTTAGAAACATTAATTGGAAATACTAATCGGGAAATGGTCACGGCGCTCCAAGCGCCACCTAGCGGCAGGTCTGTGAAACGTGGCCTTGGACCCAGCGGCTGACTGTGGACCATACCATGTGAGAAGTAGCTTGTCAACAGTTTGCGGGAATTTATCAAACTAAACCTTCGATTTACGTTGAATGTGACCGCACTCGCTGAAGCGTTCAACCTTTACTTGAAACAGTTTCAGAAATCTAGTTGTGAAAAGTCATAAGTCATCTGGATTTTAAGAGACGAATTATTACTTTTGAAAGGCAACCTTAGTTTTGACAAACCCAGTTTATGAGTTTTCAAAATGGTTTTGAAATTTACCAACTATTTCTTACTTTTCATTTTAGTTTTGGTAAATGTAATAAATTATAGCACTTTTCACAAACTTTTCTGAGTTTTCATATCATTTCAAAATATTATTAAGTTTAAGACATTTTTATGTCTTAAATTTCAGAAATTTTTTTGCAGTGCTACACTCGGGCCCTAGGCCCTGGGCCCTGGGCCGTGCCTGGCCGTGTTGAGGACTCGGGGTCGTTTTCTACTGTAATGAGTCGAGCACGGGCGGTGCAGGGAAGGGTGAGGGTGTAGGTATAGGTGGTAGTGCGACCGGATTTTCAAAAGGAAAAGTGTGTGGGAAAAATAAATAGTGTGTGGGAAAATAAAAAGTGGGTGGGAAAAATAAAAAGTGGGTGAGAAAAATAAAAAGTGTGTGGAAAAAATAAAAAGTGTGTGGGAAAAATAAAAAAAATGTGTGGAAAAAAATAGAGAGTGTGCGGGAAAAATAAAAAGTGTCTGCGTGTCCGAGACGCGATGCCGGGGAACACTCCGGCTGAGGCATCGCAGTGAGTGCCAAGTGGTGGTGGCGGGGCGCCCCTAGGGCCTTTCCAAGGAGAGATCCTCGGCTACCTCTACGGTCCTCTTTGGAAGCTTTGTACCGCACAGCAGCGCTCCTGGTTCGCCCCTGGCTGTCTAGGCCTCGGCTGTCTCGGCCTCGGCCCACGCGATTAGAGCCGAGCCGTGTCCAATTGGCAAGGCGGACGGGCCGAGGCGGACCGCGCAGCGCCGCGCAGAGGGAGAAGGGATTTTTATTCTACCGTCCCTACACTGCCTCGGAGGCGCGTGCACGCAGGTCGCGCAGTTTGCCAAGGAGGTCTTCAAAATTCTTCGTCGCCCACGAAACGATTTCCCGCGTTTTCTTTGCAGGTATACGCAAGAACGTTCTTTGTGGGAATTTATCTGTGGAAGGGAGGGGGGTTCTGATCCCTCATATACTCACAGCGAGGCAAAGGCAGCGCTTCCCTACCGTCACCACCTATCATCACTCGGCATTCGGCATGCAAGGGAGACTGAAGGCCCACGCCCCGCCTCGCATTGTGGGGCGCTATCGTGTTTTATCAGGCACGCGCGCCGCACCGCGCGCGGTACGGGCGTGCCCGATGCGCGGGGCGCGGCTCGGCTCGGCTCGGCTCGGCACGGCCGACAGCGCGAGGGCCAAAACCCCATCAATAATTATCGCTCGGTGGGGCCGGTGCCTGGCGGGCCCCGCCGGGGCGGCGCGGGGCGGCGCGGGGTGCAGGGGGTCTCCACTCTCGCTCGCAGCACTATCCGGGGATTTCTTCTTAATTTATCAAAGCCACTGCAGTGCCGACCGCGTCGGCGCGGTGGGGAGCGAGGCGCTTTTATTGCAATGATCAAACTGCTTATTTCACGTATCAGCGTCTGCTGATCTCGAGGCGGAACGAGTCGATAAAATTGAAAGGAGGAGCGGTGTGCCTGCGATCAAGAGGCGGTTCTAGAAGGGGAACCGGCCGCACGCGTCATCGAGGAGTTGTCCCTTTTTGAAATATAAAATTGAAAAAAAGTCCGTATGACGGACGCGACTTGGAAGCCGCAGCTCGTCCCGTCACCGCCTTGGTTGTCATTGCCGCGCAGGCAGGGGCGGGCAGGCCGCACCGCAGGTGGAGGGGGGGGGCGTCCTTGGTGTGCGGCTTTAGTCCCGGCCAACCCGTCACTCCCACTCCAGAGTACACAATAATTAGGGGGAATACTCCGTCCGCTCCATGCAACGACGCAACGACGCTCGGGCGGCGGGGAGAGGGGGTGGGGGCTGCTGGGCGCGCTCGGAGAGTTGCTAGAAGCACGGCACCGCGCGGTGCGTGGTACTCGCCGGGGCTGGCTGAAACCCTGGAGCCCTGGAGCCCTCTTGCACCAGTATGCATGGAATAAATTCAGAGATCATGGGTGCAGGCCTCACCGCGTGGGGAGGCGGGGCCGGGGGATTGAAGGCCGCGGTGTCTGCCATTACGCCCCCCCCCCCTGCATAACAAGAGCGACTTTGTTTACTTTAGTATGAGAAAAATACTAGTATGAGGAAAAAGAGCGAACACAAGCGCGCTGCCGTCGATTCCCAATACTTATTCATTTATTTCAGGCTTGGGTGTGTGTGTGTGTGTGTGTGTGTGTGTGTGTGAGAGAGAGAGAGAGAGAGAGAGAGAGAGAGAGAGAGAGAGAGAGAGAGAGAGAGAGAGGGGGGGGGGGACCCGTGTGGTTGGAAAAGATAATTACCTCCCGGGACCTGCATTCCGCACGGACCGCGAGCCCCCGGGGCGGGTGGCCCGCTGCCCTGGGCTCGGCCGGTGAAAACTTCCCCGGTTAGTTGTTTGGAATTAAAATCCCGCCGTCGTGCAGGCCGGGGCCCAGGCAGAGTCCCGCCCGCGTCGCGCTGCCCGCCGACAGGGCTCTCGGAAGGCCGTGCAAGGCCGCGATCCATCAAGCGATTCCAACTGCTTCCTCCGAGCCTTTCTCCACGGACGGCCTCCACGCGCTGCGGCCGTTCTGCGTTGTTTCGCATCACTTCATGCATTTCAAGCGTATGCCCCATGCCGTGGTAAAGCTACGCACAAGAAGATGCGTACCCAGTAATGCACTGCGGGGGAGTCATTGAAACCTTGTCTTGCCGCAGTATCGTTAGGCCAACCGGTCGCTGAACCACAACCCCCGGCAGTGGGGCTCGCGGATCGCGAATCCCTCACTGCTTGCCGATACTTGATGGCCAGGGGACCGAAGGGGACCAAAGGGGACCGAAGGGAACCGAAGAGAACCGTGACCTGGATAACAGAAATAGTCGCGCTGCGAGACTTGTGGTCTGTGTACGTTCCGTGCAAGCTGGCCACGCCCCGCCACGCCCCACAACGCCCCGCCATGGACGAGCCAGCCGGCCGCCGCCGGCCCACAGAGCCATCGCATGGCTGGGCTGGGGCCGAGGCAATAAACGGCCAGCCCACCGCCGAGTCCGCCGTTCGAATACCACCGCCCGTTGTTTTATCGGCGGCCTTGATATTTAGTGGGCCATTCCGCTGCATCTCGGCAGGGAAGGACTAATTGAGAGTCAACTTGCAGCACTGCAGCGCGGCAGCGGGAAGGTCAGAGCTTCTTCAGCGCCTTCCCTTTCCTTCCGCCGCGGCGCAGCGGCCACCGCCTTCCTAGTTTCGGGAGTGTTCCGTTGTTTTCCCCCTGTCGTGCGCCGTCGACTGTGGACGAAGGTAATCGCTCGCTGTGCCCGGGCGTGCATGCGCAGTGCAGACTACCCGCCAGACCTATTTGCAAATGCATGTCTGTGAGGCGGGGCGGGGCGGGGCGCGTGCTGTACGTCGTGCGACGCCATCCGGGCTTTTGTGGCGAGCGTGAATCGACTCGTCGAAATGCTGCCATGCGCTGTGTTGATGCAGCAGCCCCCTCCCGCCACTCGGATCGGCCGAGCCGCGCCGCGCACTGCAGCCAATCCACACGAATCAAACAACAAAATGGACGCCATGAATGGATCAACTGAGCGCCCCACAAAGAGAAACATTTTATCATCAGCTTCCACTTCAGCTTCCAGCTCGACCCACCCCCCACGGCACCGCGGCTCCAGGTCTGACATGACTGCTGCTGGTCCAACGAGGCCTGCTCTCAACAGGTCTCGGTTCGCATGTGTGGGTAACACGCGAGCACGGAGCGTGGCACACCGTCTATCCTCTCTAGCCTCTCTCTCTCTCTCTCTCTCTCTCTCTCTCTCTCTCTCTCTCTCTCTCTCTCTCTCTCTCTCTCTCACTCAGTCACTCTGTCGCTCTCCCTCTCTCACCCACTTACACACTCACACACACCCTATTACAGTGAGTGGGCTTTTCTTCTGGGCTCAGACAAAATCCAACGTCACAGAGTTGCGTGCCCTCCGCGGCCCTCTAGAAAATGGCCCGCTATCTGAGTGTGTCAGTCTCGAGGGAAAAAATACCGGCCAAATGTATGTGCACCAAAATTTTTGAAAAATTTAAAAAAAAGGACAAAAAAATACAAAATTTTTAAAAAATTAAAATTCTTAAAAATATTAAAAATTTTAAAAAATTTGAAAATTTGAAAACTTTTCAGAAATTTTATTTAAAAGTTTTGTTGATAAATTTTAGAAATTTTGAAAATTTCTTGTAAAAGTAATAAAAAATGCATTTTTTACTGCCCTCCCCAGTGCGCTTGAAAGCCACAGCACGCAGTAATCATCACGTGTCGTGGTGGCTGGATGTGTAGACGCGTCGGTATCCCGCCATGAGGGTCGGCAGATCAAATCTTATTACTTCACAACATTTTTCTCTGACCGCTGCTCATTGCCGCGTCAAGAACCCGCTTCAATCGGCATCAGACACGAGCCGCGGTGGCTGAGAGTGCAAAGGCGTCGGACCCCGACCTTAAGGGCCGGGGATCGAATCCCAATAATTCCTTTCATTTTTCGACTGGCTCTCCCCCCCCCCCTGCGACTCAAACCCGTCGTCCAACACTCGGCTGACGTGCAAGTCAGGGTGGTGTAGTGGTCTAGGCTCAATCCAGGCCATTACACCCGGGTGTCTAAAAAGCAGTCCGCTTCGGCGGATTGGCCTCGGCACTGGTTCGATCCCCGATCGAGCCAGCCACTCGAGATTGGTCGCGAGTGGGTCCATTCCGATTCGTCGGATGGAGTTGATAAGTCCTTTGAAGCTGGCCCACTGACTGCATGTTCGGGTCTGGGAGCGCCGGACAGCGGGTGTACCATTTGGGTACCGACCAGCCTGCGCAAACAAAAGCTCCCAAAACTACTCTCTCTTTCTTTCTTTCTCTGTCTCTCTATCGTCTCTGCCTTACTCTACTCTGCCCATGTTGGGCCGTGTCGGCGGCTCGGGTCCTACTGGGTCCCCCGGCGTACGATATCGAAGTCGCTGGATCGGATTAACCCCAGTTACCTGATAGCACCGGTTCCCATCCCGAACACCGAAGTAAAGCAGGAGGCCTCCCCATTAAGACTGGGGAGGGGGTGTAGAGTACCATTTTTAAAATTTATTTTTAGTTAAAAATTTAATTCTTACTCCCACGCTCCCACGTTTTTAGTTAAAAACGATCGCCAGCGCCTGGGTACACCGTTTCCCACATCCGAACAATTCCAAAAAAAAAAAATCACAAACATTTTAAAGATTTGTGGAAAAAATGGATTAATTTGAAGATATTTTTTTTAAAATCTCAAATTTTGGCAACTTTGAAAAAATTTGCAATTTAAAAAAAAAATTCCGCCGGCGGTGGACGGCGTGTCCGTGCGGCCCACTAGGGTTGCGTTCCAACCTCCGCATCCCGTGCCACGCGGAAAATGTTCACACTAAATTACTATGTAGGTTTTTGTGCGCACCCGCGCACGAAATTAAACATGCACTTTGTAACGCACGAATTTGTACGTGACAATGCACGATTTAGTGCGCGGGTATGCAGAAAATCGTGCGTTATTGCGCACAATTTTGTGCGCTACAAATGCATGTTTAATTTCGTGCGTTACGTTTGCACAAAAACCTACATAGTAATTTAGTGTGTTGCATAATGCGGCTGAGCGAGCGAGGGCCGGAGTTGGCAGGAGTGCCGACGGGACTGGGCCCCACCCCATCCCGCCCCACCCAACCCCGCCCCGCCCGGCCCGCCCTCACCTCGCGGACACAACGCGCGTCCACCTCCCGCGCGGTCGATGGTCAGCAAAACTACTAGCGACATGATTCCGCTCGATGTCGTCCTGTAGACTAGTGCCCCCCTCCACGCCCTTCCTCGAGTTTTTTGGTGCAGATAATGAACTTTTCGTACGAATTTCGTCCGAAAAACGGCACATAGTTTTCTATACTTTTGTTCAAAATCGCGTTCAAATTTGTACGTAAAACTTACCTGCACAAAAAAAAAAAACTGTGACGTCTCGTACAAAAATGTGTTCGGAAGCGTTTAGTGTGCACTGTCCGGCCTTGCGGCACGGTCCGCGCTGTCCGTCATAGGGCTGCAAAGGGCGCTCGGCCCGGGCCTAGGGTCGCGGTAATTATGATAATTGTACCGAAGCACGCAAAGAGCGTCCGCGACGCGCCACGCCACGCCACGCCACGCCGCGAGGGGCAGGCGGACAGTGTGATCCACTGAACCCTGAACGTCACGTCTCGAACGTCTGGACAATTGAAATGCAGAGCCACCTGGACGGGCTGTCACTAAGCTGCCACGGGGAGGCGGAGAGTGGCCGAGAGGGGCCCGGGCGACGCGGCGACGCGGCCTTACAGTCCAGGTGGGACAGTCCTCTTTGTCCCCAGCCAGGAGGCGCTCCCCTCCATTGAGAAAACAAGGCGAGCAAAGCGGAGCGGAGGGCGGTCAGCAACTCACGACCATCCACGGCTATGAGACGCTCCTCACCACTGACTGTCAAATTAAACTAATCACTCACATTTATCTGAGGACGAGGATTATTCAGGCGGTGCATAATGAATGGTAATGGGTTGGGCTGACGTCCGGGTTTGACGAGCCTTGACCGACACGACGTGGCGGCATGGCACGATGTTTCGATGCGTGCGCGGTGCGTGGGCGATGCGATCGCCAGATAGAGGCGGGTCGATTACCTCGTGGGACGCCCATTAGGGGCACGACCCACTGCGACCCACTCCAACCCACTCCGACCCACTCCGACCCACTCCGAGTCACTCCGAGTCACTCCGAGTCACTCCGACCCACTCCAACCCACTCCAACCCACTCCGACTCACTCCGACCCACGCCGGGTAGGAACCCGGCGTTCATCCGGTTTACCCGACCCAGCCCAGCAAGACATCCTCCAAAATTTCCTGCGACGCAACGCAAACGCACGACCCCAGCAGCGAGCAGTCCTCCCCGATTGGCGCACACAACACACGCAGCGAACCGTGGAGTCCTCGAGCAGACAGGCGGAGACAGACAAAGGCAAACAGAGACAGCAGAGACTCGCGGTTCAAACGCCCCAGCATGACGAGTCTCTTTTTGTGCCGCTCGTCCCCAAGAGTGACCTGCTGCAACCTCGCGGACGAGCCTACTTTCAGTCGCGTTCTCGTTTTCGCGGGGTTGCCTGACCGGACCGCAGGCTGGCTGGCTGCTTGGCTGGCTGGCTGGCTGGCTGGCTGCCCGGCTGGGCGCACCGGGGGACTCCCCAGGAGAAAGGCCAGCCCGGGCGAGCCGGGTCAGGGCGCCGCGTACTGTCAAGGGCAAAACGACACGCCTCGTCACGAAGGGAGGCCTTGCCGGCTTGGCCTGCTGGCTTGGCCTGCCGCCGTGCATTACCCCCACGGCTATCTGCAGCCCGATGTCTGATTGGCTGTCCGAAACGAAACGGCCAGCGCCTTTTCGGGGATGGCTGCGTGGTGCTCGCGGGACGCACCGCGAGCCGATTCCGAACGTGCTTCGTCGCTCCGTCTCTCTCGCACGCAGCGCGTGTCCCGGGAGGGGTTCGGGAGGACGGCACAGAGGACTGTTTCCGGAATCGCTCCGGTGGCACGGCATGGAGCGCGTCCCCGACAACCGCGGCGTCAAGGTCAAACACGCGGTGTTAGTGTACTTAGCCAAGTTTGGCGGCTCATGCCTGCGAGACGCGCTCCTTGAACAGCACCTCCCTGTCAGGCCCCTCCCCACAGCGAGTGATGCACCGTGGCGCCAAGCCGACGGAAACAGCTTGCTTCCCTTTAGGAGCTTTCCGCTGTTTTCAGCGCGAGGGGCGGCTCTGGGACCGGCAGCGTGGAGACAAGCTAAGATAGCTTGTCTCCATGCCGGCAGCTTCCTGCTCTTTCCCGAGGCCCCATCCAACACGGTGACTGCTCAACGCATCCGCCTCGTTGTCTGCTAGCAAGAGCTCTTGTCACACTTGTCTTTTTTTTTTTTTAAAGAAACCACCGACAGGTATTTTACTTTCAGCGAGCTAGCTAGGGTTCATCCACGTGACAACTTCGGTCTTTCTCGCACTCATTGCAAGTCCTACGGGAAGGAACAGACTGCTGCCTGTCAGTCTGGTCCGACAGGGCGACACTCTCAGCCCCCTCGCATGGCGCGGGGTTACGGATGAAGAATTCACAGCCATGGCTGAGTGCCGCCGCCCCAATTAACACCACCACTGTTCGGCATCGCTGTTGTTCGATGGCGCCGTGTTTGGCTGATTAATAAGCGTGAGTCTACCACTCCGGGTGGCGGTTGGCCCCGTAATTTGTTTAGCGTGGACTTTTGCCCGCACGCCTCGTCAAATCCAAAATCCATCATCCCCTGCGATCCTTTGTTGTCTCGGCGGCGCCACCCGATGCGCTGCACTGTGGGCCAGGCCAGAAGACCGTTGAGGCGGCCAAAATTCTAGACGCGTTTTGAGCTCCAGAGTCGCTAAATGGGACTCGAATCGAACGTGTCGCCCCACCAATCGATTGCTGTCTGAACAAGGAATCCATTGGTGGGGTCACACGTGTGATTCGAGACCCACTGAGCGACTCTAGAGGTCAAAACGCGTCTAGAATTTTGGCCGCCTCAGCGGTCTTCTGACCCACTGTGTCTGTGCCGCGTTCGACCCGCGTGCAGGCGCTTTCTTTGAGGCTCTTTGTCGCACCGCCGCGGTGCGTAGCGGAGCCAGGTACCCGCACCGAGTCGCCCGGCGGGGCGTGCATTATTGAGGCGCCAGGCAATCGATATCCCGTTGCAGGGACGGCGCTCACGGCCAGCGACTGGGGAGGGACCACGCTCCACGCCAGGTCAACGAGGAGCAATAAAGAAGAATCTAACGCACTTTTGAAAAAAAATTCCCAAAGACGCAAACGAATGTATGTGTGTTTTCTCACTGGATAGACTACATTCGGTTTGGCTTACGCCGGTTTGCGCTACACTCGCCTTGAAGCAGATCATCACACTGAACACTATGCCCCGACTGGCGAGCTGGGACTGCATTCTATTTTTATCTGCTTCGCCCTGCCCGCGTGCGTGTGTGTGTGGTGTGTAGCGCGTGGCCAAGCGAGGCGTGTATCATCTGCTCCAAGCGGGATGGTGTCCCTGAGGAGTGCGTGAAACTGCAGTAAACAAAGCCCCCTGCCTCGACCCCCCGCCCCCCCCCCTCGCTGTCCTACCGGAGCAGCACGGCTGAAAATGGTGGTCGTGCAACAAGTGTAGGAACGCAACGGAGCCAGGGTAAGGGGATGTTGGACCAGCATGGGGCCAGCGACACGCAAGGACCGAGCCCCCAAAATATTTTTCCGCGACCCCAGCGTTGGGAACCGCTGCTGGTCTAGTGACAGATAGAGATCAACTGATAAGCCCCGTCGTGAAGTAAGGCCACGAAAATCTGGTCCCAGAAGGATAACAACGTTTACTTTACACGAATAAGATTCACTCCGGATAGAGGCGTCGCGTCCGGGGGGAGAGGGGGGGGTATAGGGGCCCAATCGATGGACACCTAATTTGATGCGATACAGGGTGACCACAAAATCATGCGGTCTGCGGGTCGATTGTGCGGCTTCTCCGCATACTTCGTCCTCCTGCTAGGAAAAGCCGGGGAAAGCAAAGCACCCCAACAACGAGCGTGCAGAGTCGAAGAGCGACAGTGTGCCATGTAGTGATGCACTGCAGGCCCTGCAGGCCCAGAGGCCGCGTGTCGCAACCGCTTGCGCATGCACGCCAGACTGGCAGGGGGAGGAGGGGAGGGGACGGGAGGGGAGGGGAGGGGCGATCGGACTGGGCGGACACGCGCGCGCGTCGAGTAGCATGGCGGGTCGCAGCAGCTGGTGCAGGCCGCAGCGAGAGAACATCACACGGTAAAAACGGTACCTGGTTTTCCCAGGAAGTCCTGGAAATTTCCCATGTCCCTCCTATGGACTTCCTGGGAAAACCAGGCACCGCTTTTACCGTGCAACAACAGCGGCGGCGTGGCGCTGCTGCTTCCTGGTGTTTTCCCTCGGTGCGTGCGGCGCGGCCATGAGGTACCAATGGGCAGTCCAGGCCCCTTGTTGTCGCCTCGCATGGCCGGCGCCACGCTCTCCTTGAGTCGGCATTCGCGTCCTTGCCACCGGCCACGTCCTTGCCGCACGCCACCGCCGCCTGGCCCACTGTGCTCGGGGCGCTAAGCTTTGTGGACACGGCCAGATTGCCAGCACTTGCCGGGGCGATGGCTATCGCCACCGTTACTCAACACGGAGCTGCAAGCGCGGCGTAAAGGCAAGCGGAAAGGGGGGGGTCGTCTTGGGGTGAAGGTAGCTGCCCGGAGGTGTGCGAGACCGGTGATTGTCTCGGCATGCCGCACAATAGACTGCAGAGGAAAAGATGATCGAGCGCTTCTGACCGTTGAGGCGGTCAAAATTCTAGGCGCGCTTTGAGCTCTAGAGTCGCTAACTGGGACTCGAATCGAACGTGTGACCCCACCAATGGATTACTCGTTTGGAGAGCAATCCATTGCTGGGGTCACACGTTCGGTTCGAGCCCCATTTGGCGACTCTGGAGCTCAAAACGCGTCCGGGATTTTGGCCGCCTTGACGGTCTTCTGACCCACTGTGCGTTGTTCGGACTCAGGTCGAATTGCGATAGTAGCGGCTGACGAGTCCGAAAGATTGCATGCCTGTAACTGTGGAGCTGAGCTGCCGCGTGCCGGCCGCAGCCAATAGCCCCTGCGGTCCGGCGGGCGGGCCGTACCGCCCAGCGTGCCTGTCCGCCGGGCTGCCTGCCTCGCAGGCGCTCCCGGGGGGCAGCGCAGGCTGTCCGGCCCAGCACGCCTGTCTGCCGGGCACCGACATACCTACCCTCCAGGTGCTCCTGACCTTGTCCCGCGCGACTACTAATCGCCAAGCGGCGTCGCGGCCGGCCGTCTCATGGAGCACCCCGTCGTCGCCGTCGTCCGTCCCGTCCGTCTCTTCGGCCGGCCGCTTCCCAACGCACGTAAAAGGCAATTTGTTGGGAGGTATCGATTGTCTGAGCCCGAGCATGAGGGCAGGGCTGGGCAGGGCTGGGACAGGCAGGCGGCGGCGGGGCTGGCCGGACTGTAAGCCCATTTGCACATGTCACAACGCCCCCTCACCGGCAAGGCGTTCCACAGTGTTTCACAGTGCAGCCAGGAAGCATGTGTTTGAAGCAAGCGGCGGCGCAGTGCGGCGCGGCGCTTCCAACGAAAATAGCGGCGAAACGGCCCCATCGTGTTGCCCTGGCCAATGTTTATTGTTTAAACAGCAGAACAGTAATGCAGTGGCGGAACGGAACCAAACGAACCAAACCCGAAGGGACTCGCCGAGCGCAGCGACACTACACTGCCAAGCCGAGAATCAGTCGATGACCCACGACAGCAATCGCTTTGCTGTTGGAACCGGTGTTGAATGTGATGTGATGTGATGAAAATATCATCCACGATTTTTTCATAAAGTGACAACAAATATTCACAGTGCGGTGATGGATACGAGGAAAATGGCGCTAGAGAGTGGGGTTGTGGGGCGCGGGTCCGAGGGGGGGGGGGGGGCTGCACCTGCCCACCGCTGCACCGTTCCCGCGGCCTGATGAATGAAGCGGGCGAAGCACTGGATGAAGTGGAAGAGGCGGGTGCATTGGACGAATCGGACCGGACGAAGCCCTGCTCTGCGGGTCACGGCAAAGCAGGCCGTGTCGCGTCGCCGTGAGGGAAATCATGTGGGTCGCGCTGAGTCTTCACACTGGTCGTCTCATTAAGAAGCCATGTGGAGCTGAAAGCAATCTCCCATCGACCAAGCCACTAACACCGAGCCGCCGGCCCACCAGGCCGCGTCGGCGCCGCGACGCTCAGCCGCTTGGCAGACCCCGGCCTGTCGGCCTCACGGTCGTCGCGGAGGTATCGGCCGAGATCACACTGATTTAAAAAAAAATTCTTGGAAACTCCCGGAAACTTGTTGAGAAAAAAGTTACCTCCGATCTTGAGAAAATTCGGAAACCTTTTGTTTCTATTTTGACTGTATTCCTAGGTATAGTACAAAATAAAAATCTTTTTGAAACACGAAGCCTCCGAAAATTCTCGAAGAAGCGTTGGAACGCACTGTCGGGTACTTTCCTATTTATTTTTAACCGTGTGGTGTGAAGTGCCTCGCGACAGAGAGGCTTTCCTGTGATGGTTTGGCGCAGCTCGACGCTAAGGAGCCAATTGGAGCACTGCGTTGAATGCCAGAGGTTCCTCCCCGGTCGTTAAGTCACGCCTGGAACGGTTATAAACTCGGGGAAGCGTGCCCGCGAGCCGCTGCCACGCTCCCCAGGGAGTGGCAGTCCCAGCCTCCAGCGCGGCCGACTCTCGGAGTGGAGGCTCCACGGGGTCGGAGGGGCCGACCTGGCGACCTCCGAGGAGGTTCACTCACCGGCAGGATGTCCTCGCGCCGTGCGGCGCCGCGCCGCGCCCGCACCCTGCACGTCCCCGTCGAGGCAATCCACGTGACGGGCACGCGGCGCACCAGCCCGGGGGCCGCACGCAGGCCCCGTCCGTCCGTGCGGCTGGCCGTCACAGCGTCAACGACATCCCGGTGGCGACGGCAGCGCGTCGCCCTCCGAGGAGCACGACGACCACGAACACGACCACGACAGCGGTGACGGCGACGCCCGGACGATGCGGATCGATGGCTCGTCGATGGACTGAAAGGGTCGCGTGGCGCGGCAGGTCGTGGCGGGGCAGGCGAGGGAGGAGAGCCCAGCGCACGTCATGAGGCCTCGCCGTCCTGGTGCGACCCGCACGCCGCCTCGGCTCGCTTCGGCTCGAATGCGGGCCGGGCCGTCGGCCGGGTCTTTGGGGCGGCCAGGCAGCCAGCCAGCCCTCAGGGCCTTCAGGTCCTCCCTCGCCGCCGAGCCGAGCGGTGCCGAGCGCGGCGATACCCCCCGCGCGGCCCGCGCCCCGCGCACTGCGCCCCCTGCCGGCGGCCGCGGCAACCGCCTCGCCCACCCGCTCCGCTAAATGAGTGAAGCAGCCGCGGCCGGACGGCCGGCGCGGCACGGACGCCGAATTGATTGGATAAACTCGTGAATGGCAGTCTCACAATGGCATGCCAGCCGGGAACGTCGGCACGAGACGGTCGTGAGGGTAGAGCCGGTGTCAGCGCAGTCTGCTGGCCTGGCTCTAGCGCGATAGCGCCAGTCGCCTCGGAGCAGAGCCTGGGGAAACCTGGCCGTCAACTGAGGACTCCGCCGTCTCTCACAGAGATCCTTGGAGCCGTTAGAACAGGCTGCCACACCTTGCCCCAGAACAAGCAGGCCTCGACCGACGGCTCCTGCACTGAGAAAACCTTACCAACTATTCCAGTCCTTACAAAGAAAAGTAGCTTGTTATAAGAGAGCATTCTGAGCATACATAAGCTAACAAAGAAAATACGATTTCTTCGTATAACAAACTAAATAGTTTGTGCTTTACGTATGCTCACAATACTTCGTGAGGTTTTAAGCGTGTGCGAGTCACGCTCCCCCTTGTGCCCGCACTGCACTCCCGGATCCACGCCTGCGTCCGGTTTGCGACCGATGGGTTCCCCGGTGGCGGTGGCTCGGAGGCAGCCCCGATGGCACCAACCGCGCTGCAACCCAGACGGCTGCATTGCGGTCGCCCTCTCGGACGCACCCCGCCCAACACGGCGTGCGTGTGCGGTTTGGCCCCGACCGCGCCTGCGGAGGTAGGGGTAGGCCGTCCCGCACCACACCGCTGTGTGGCGGGCCGGCCTGCAGCGAGGCGCTGGCCGTCGCATCGCAGCGACGCCATGGAGGCCGTGGACTTCCCGGACTTGGCTGCGCCGTGCCGAGCGAGACGCGTCGCGACGCCGCCGGCCGCGTGGCACCACGTGGAGTAGCGGCGGGCACTGGCGGTACTCCCTGCCTGCAAGGTCGGGGTCTCTACCATATCGGGAAAAAAAAAAACAGCAACAAAGCACGGAAACAACTCGCCCTGGGGTCGCCTCGTGGTTCGATAACCACGATGAAGTTTGTTTGTTTACGTTCCACAAAAAATACGAGTAAAAACAGATAAAGGTCACCATGTCAAATGATAATGTGAAAACGACATCATTACCGATTTTATCAAAGTTATCAAAGTCACTCGACGTCAACTTGGCCTTTCTCTGATCCCTGCGAATTGTTGTCCGACTTTTTTTTTGTAAGAGAGAAAAGACGTTTTGAAAAGAGAGTGAGATTGACTGCGCGACACATTGGGACAGTTGTGGCAGGTCGACTTGAGGACGGCTTCAATGTCCACCGAGTCACGCGACCCTCGGCCCGCTCCCGAGCGACGCGTCTCCGACCGGCTGAAGGGTTAATGCGCGGCCTCTCCTCGCCGCCGCCTTTCCTTTTCGAACACATTCGACCCACATGCGGCCGGACGCCGCACGACGCCGCGCTGAATAAGTGACACCGAGCCTTCTTTTACTGGCGCGCCCCGGCGCACAGTGGGTCAGAAGACCGTTGAGGCGGTCAAACCTCTAGACGCGTTTTGAACTCCAGAGTCGCTTAATGGAACTCGAATCGAACGTGTGACCCCACCAATCGATTGCTCTCCAAACGAGGAATCCATTGGTGGGGTCCTACGTTCGATTCGAGTCCCATTTAGCCACTCTGGAGCTCAAAACGTGTCCGGAATTTTGTCCACCTCAACGGTCCTCTGGTCCACTGTGCGGCGTGCCCGCCATCGCATCGCTTTTCCCCGCCCGCTCCGGACCCGGGGGGCACCTTCTCGTCCGGCTGCAATGCCTCCTCCACGGCCTGCTCCAGGCGTAGGGTTGTTTGTACTCGTGGCCCTGGCGGTCGCGGTGCCCTTGAGACCTCCAAACACGTCGGCCCCGGCGCCACCTCTGACCTGGCCTGCACGGTAGCGCCACTGCCCGATATGCAACACGTTATCTGCGGCTGCCGCCGCGGGGTCCGCGGGCTCCACGGCCCTAGCGGCCGAGTGGAGGGTGGCTCGCGGCTGCCGGGCTGCCCGGCGGCCGGCCCGAGCTGGCAGCACAGCAGTGGCGGCGCGGCGGCGAGGCGGCGTGGCCCGTTCCTGTGCGGCCCCGCCAGGCGTCGAGTCAAGTCAGTCGCTGTCGCCACGACCGCCGCTGCCGTCCGCGCCGTGCGGCACCGTGTGCGCTGCGCCAGCTGCGCCGTGCCCAAGTCGGCCTCAGTCCCCCGGTGCCGTCGCGCCGCCCTGGCCGCCGAGCACGCCAGGCTCGCCAGGCACCGCCAAGGTAAGCATTGTCCAGCACTCCAGCGGCCGTGCTGGAGTCGTGCCGGAGCCGTGCTGGAGGAGAGCCCCGCCCCCACTCCGCGCCGTCAGCTGTCACTTGAGGCTGGTGGGAACGTCAACAGCAGGCAGCGCGAGGCGCGGCGCGGCGCCTACCGGTCACCCCCGAAACAAAGCCCGGCCGAGTTCTGTGTTCTGTGTGGGACAATTGCGGCGCGGCGCCGAAACTGTCGCCATCGGCTGGGAACGGACAGGAACAAACCAGTGTCCGAGGGGCGAGACTGGGCGGAACCAAGCCCTTGGGCTGCTCGACGCTACCGCCGTTCGAGGAGATGCCGGCAACAGCTGATAGTGCGTCGCGCTTCCTGTTCGAAAACAAGCGGCCCGCGCAGGGCGCACAGTGGGGTAGAAGACCGTTGAGGCGGCAAAAATATCGGACGCGTTTTGAGCTCCAGAGTCGCTAAATGAGACTCGAATCGAACGTGTGACCCCACCAATGGACTCCTCGTTTGGAGAGGAATCCATTGGTGTGGTCAAACGTTCGATTCGAGTCCCATTTAGCGACTCTGGAGCTCAAAACACGTCTAGAATTTTGGCCGCCTCGACGGTCTTCTGACCCACTGTGGGCTGAGTGTTCGGCCTGGTGGCGGCCTCCACGGCCTTGGCGCGCAGCGGGTTGCCTCCAGCGCCCCGCCTGCGGGTGCGGCGAGGGTGGCGGTGGCCGTCTCAGGTCCCTCGGCACTCGAACACCTTGCTGTTTTGATATGTGTGATGGCGATCTCTCTCCCGGTTAGGACTCGCTCAAGTCATTGCCAACAGGAAGCAGGAAGGAAAGGGGAGGGGGTAGGGGACAACAGCTTGAGCGCTGTTCGAGTGGGCAGCGCGCTCTCACTACACTGCCATTACACATCAGCAAGTTCACCGGGAGACCAAGAGGGTCTTAAGTGTGAAAGAGAGCCTCTGAGCTGAACGCTTCGGGTGTCGGTGTCCTCGCGCATTAGCCTTTGTGCATGCTAACGCACGAGTCCGTGCGTGCATTACGATCAAATATTGGTGTGCGCGATAGCGTGCGTGTGCCGGCGTCACGTAGTGGTTTTACTCGCCGCCAGCCTCCTGCGCGGGCAGGGCTCCAGAGCCCCAAACCAATGCCATTTATCACGTCCGTGTTGGGCAAAAGATGGCGGACTCATATGGGCCGGGACTTCAATACTCGAAGGTTAAATTAGATTGGTTCGGGAACAGAGTAACACCACACGAGTAGGTAACCCCTGCCGTGAGGGGCGCTCACAAACGTACACCTGTGAACTAAACGACTTGTTTGATCCTTATTCTATGCAATCCTTTTCTATAAGTCGTAAACCAAAAAATAATTAACCTTAACGCTAACGTGAAAGCAGCCCGCCGCGGTAGACGGTTACGCTCCGCTGCGCCAGGGGTAAGGGGGCCGAACTCCGTTTCTCTCTCTCCGTCTCTCTCTCTCTCTCTCTCTCTCTCTCTCTCTCTCTCTCTCTCTCTCTCTCTCTCTCTCTCTCTCTCTCTCTCTCTCTCTCTCTCACTCTCTCTCTCTCTCTCTCTCTCTCTCCTCTCTCTCTCTCTCGTTCTCTCCGTTCCACACGCATTATGCAGCACGGCTGTGGCCGCCGGCCTAAATAATGCACTTCGGGAGGACGAGCTGTTGCGCTATGTTGTCCGATGCGAGAATGCTTAATCCGGAGGCCCGTCACGGTGAACACTTCCCAGAGCTGCAGCGCGGAGCGCGGCCCTCGAGATGCCAGTGTAGTGCGGGGCTGGTGGGGGGCTGGCTGGCAGACAACCCCCACCCCTTGGCCCCCCCACCGCGCCTGGGCTTTCCCTTTCGGAATTGATAACGCCCCTAATGCCTGACCCCGATTATGGTGATAACTAACTCGGCCCGTTCCAAGTGACGGATTACTTGTGATTCAAGCCCCGGGCATTTTAATCAAAATCGCGGCCAGATAAGCACGTTTTAACTACGCACCTGCTTGACAGTGTTTCAAACTTTTTAACATAAAGTGTCGACGCGGGGACTTCTTTGCATTTTGCACATACTTCAGTTTGTGAGGCGCTGGCGGATGCCGAGTTTGCAAACTCCACGGAGAGGAGAAAGGCTCAAAAGCAGAAGGTGGAAGCCATTTCCTGCGACAATCAGCCGCAGGCGCGCTGACAGTGGCTGACAGGCCTCTCTGAACTTGGGCTGATGTCTCTGCCTCCAGATGGGCATCATCCTGAGCTACTTGTGGCCGCTCAGCGCGCCGCTCAGCACCGAGGTGGACCCCGCCACGGGCCTCAGCCCGAAGGACAAGCACTTGGTTGCCAGCTCCTGGGCCCTCGTCAAGAAGGACGCCGCGGCCAACGGCACCTACCTCTTCCGGCTGTGAGTGCAAACGCTCCGTATGCGTGCAGATTATTTGAAAACGGATCAATTTAATGACGGATTTCTTGCATGTTAATGACCTTTTTTTTTGGTGACAGTTTTGTTGACGACGCGCTCCTCTGATTGCGCAGGCTGTTCGAGAGGCACGCTGACGTTAGGGACATGTTCCCGTTCGCGCGCGGCCGGCAGTGGGCCGAGTACAGCGACGATGCCCGCCTCCGCGCGCACGTCAGCTCCGTCATGTACGCGCTGACCTCCCTGGTGGACAACCTGCACGACGTGCCGTGCCTGGACGCCATGGTGCGCAAGCTGGCCGACAACCACGGCAGGCGCCGGGTCACCCTGGACCACTTCAAGGTGTGAATGCCGGCTACCGGCGTCCGATGTATTCTGTACGAGCGCTTCCCGATGTCCGTCCGTCTGTCTTTTGCAGGCGCTGGGTCCGATCCTGGTGCAGACGCTGCAGGACAAGCTGGGCCCAGGCGTCATGACGCCGGAGACGACCACCGCCTGGGCGAGGACGTACGACCTGGTGCTCAAGGTGCTGGCGGACCAGATGGCCAAGCCTAGCAGCGCCAGCAGCGCAGGGAGTGCCTGAGCGAGTGCTGAATGAGTGCGTGTGTACCTGAAGGATGGCGAGTGAGTGCATGAATGAGTGCGTGTGTACCTGAGAGAGTGCCTGAGCGAGTGTGTGGTGTGAGTGCGAGCGAGAGTGTGAGCGTGATGATGATGATGGTGGAGTATTCAGAAGCCAAACTTGTATAACCCCAGAAAAATGTTTTGATTGTTCGGGGTCAAGTATTAATACCCGCTATTGTAAACTAAAATTTAGTTGGTCCAACTAATGGTTTTACTTTCCCCGTACTTCCCCCCCCCCCCTTCCTGCTCGACGCTTGGCGTCATTAGGACATGAGTAGTAGGAAGTGCTGACTCGAGGGGATGGCGCTGAGCTGCGCTGAGCCTGGCCGAGCACACTGTATCGGTCTAATGGCCACCCCACACGCCCTCTCGCACAACGCTCACACTCGCACACACTTTCCTACCCCCTACCCCTCCTTTCTCTTTCTCTCCCCCTCTCCCCCCCCTTTACAAAGATGTAAAATAATCTCTGGTGAAAGGAGTGTGTTTCTTTTTGTTTTAAGCTTCTTTATTTTAAGTGAATGCGCGGTTTATGAACATTGTGCGGTGCTATCATAAATCCGTATGTACAGTGTTTTTTGTTTATGTTTTTTTTAAAATTTTGATCATAATGTTATAATATATGCGTATATAGGCCCTTTTTCACTCAGTACCATTTTTTTGTGGACGTGCGTTTGTAGGAGCTTGGTACTGTACTTATAAGCTACGTAATGTATGTGTCATATTAATATTAAATTTGCGTTGAGAAAAGAAATTTGTCGCATGGATGCAGTGTTGAACGTGTCTTTCTAGGTAATGTTTCATCTTTCGTATAGTTCAGTGACGCTCGTCGTACTTCTAGTAGTGTTCTCACCTGTTTTCCTGATTGCTATTAAAGAAGATTGTTACTGACGGACCTTCTTTTGTTTTCCCGCCACACATTGCCGGGGGTGGTAGGCCGTATGACTGGGTGGGGTACTCGTGACCTTGCCCCCCGCTGCCCCCCGCTGCCACCAGCACCGCGGACACGTGGAGTTGACTCTAGTTACGGGAGTTGGCACCCACTTGTCGGCTGGGCTGGGCTGGGCTGCGGGCCGCGGTGCCGCGAAGGCCATGGAGGCCACGCGCCAGACGTCGGCTCCACTACTTCATCAGTGACAGGGGAAGGGTGGTGAGGGGGGAGGGAACTGATCCAAAACCAACCGACGGGCCAACGGACGCTCGTGGTTCGGCCAAAGCAAATACGAAACAGGAAAAAAAAAAACAACCCAGCCGCTACGGGGGCTGAATGCGTCACACTCTAGTGTGGACTACAGTGAATTCTGTGCCGCTTGGAAACCGACGCCAATTTCAGGGCACTCCTTTGGAAACCGAGGAGCAGACCCTTTTACCGTGGGAGCACGGTGGACGAACCGCGGCGTATGATGGAGAATGACGGGACGCGGATGGGCATGGTAGCGTAGGCTCATTCTGTCTCTCTCGCACTCACCGTGCGCCCTGTGCTGTGTGTAGGTGCGACGAATCGCTGTCATTCTCATCATTCTCATTCAGGGCTGGGCGTCGGCTGCGGGGCTGCGCCTGGCTGCGCGGCCCCCAGGGACTCCCAGGACACCACGGACCGCCGACCGCGCGCCGCACCCACGAGAGAGCGGAACAAGACGGGACGGGAAGGGACACCTCAAAGAGACTGTTTACTGGGCGTGACAACGTGACATCGTGACAACCGAGGACGGAGGGAGGGTGATCCATCAGCGGGTCTGCACTGGACCACTCGGGACTACTGGACTGGACCCCCCCCCCTTCTCTCTCTCTCTCTCTCTCTCTCTCTCTCTCTCTCTCTCTCTCTCTCTCTCTCTCTCTCTCTCTCTCTCTCTCTCTCTCTCTCTCTCTCTCTCTCTCTCTCTCTCTCTCTCTCTCTCTCTCTCTCTCTCTCTCTCTCTCTCTCTCTCTCTTTTTTCACTCTCATATCAACTTATGATCGTCTTAAACTATGGTTATTAACGCTACAGCTGGGAAACTATTTTTCCAGCTAAGGCAAAAGAAATAGTTTTTTTTTAACGATTTTACGACACTTCAAAACTGAGAATCAAACTTTTCCCACGTTCGCCGTTTCCCCCATTTCCTGTACAACGCTAGGCAAGGCACCGCGAAAAAATCGAATAAATTCAATATTGTGGCCGGATGGGTATACTTAATACATCACCATATTGAAATATTTTTTTTATCATTTTTTTGTACCTTTGAGACTGTCTAAGTACCAACATTATTTGATACGTGCAGAAAACAGTCATGCACTGGACTGCGTAGTTATTTTCTGTTTGTTGTTTGGAGCGAACTCGGCAACTCGGCTGATGTTTGAATGGGTAAAACATTAAACCGAAAGAGGTAGTGACTTCAGGGAAACAAAGATGAGGGCTGTTTTGCATAGCATCGAAGTGGAAAACTTCAAATCATACCGAGGAAAGCAGACCATCGGCCCTTTGAAGCCGTTTACTGCTGTCATTGGGCCTAATGGATCAGGTTGGTACAGTTGTTTATGTTTTGCCAATTACAGGCAATTACCTAATTTCCCGTGGTTTTAATGCCTCAAAGAGTCAGTTTTCCCTCTACTTCATGATCTGAAAGATCAAACCCAGGATTGGATGTTCTTTTTTTATGGGGAATAATGATTTGTTCCTATTGAGGTTATGTACTTACATCCATTGGGGTTGTCAGACTTCAAGAAGTTCTAAAACCAGTGATGTTTCATTCGCTTTTTTTCTCAGGAAAATCAAATTTCATGGATGCTATTTCGTTTGTTATGGGAGAGAAAACGTCAAGCTTGCGAGTCAAACGCTTGAGTGATCTTATTCATGGAGCGTCTGTCGGATCCCCAGTGTCGAACAGGTAACCAGTCTGCTTTCCAAGAAATGTCGAAAAGTATCGTTTGTAGACATAAAGCAATTAACGTGGAACATTTTCTTTTTTTAGAGCTTCAGTTACAGCAATCTTTCATATGGAGGATGGGTCTGAGAGACACTTTACGAGAACAGTTCAAGGATCATCTTCAGAACATCGGTTTAACCGTGAAGTATGCTCACCTAACACTGTCATTTTATTTCATTAATTTTTTTTATTTGTCATTCAAATCATGATTAATCTATTGACTTTCCGCTCTCAAAATTTCAGCCTGTTTCAAACAATGTTTACTTGCAAGAGCTTGAAAAATTGGGCATCAATGCTAAAGCAAAGAACTTTTTAGTGTTCCAAGGAGCCGTTGAATCTATTGCCATGAAAAATCCCAAGGAAAGGACAGTATTATTTGAAGAAATCAGTGGGTATGTTCATTTTGTCCTTATATATCATTCAGATTAACAAGCATTTTATAAAGATTTTTGTCTTCATGAATCCCTTTGAGCTCATGTGTTATTTTGTATTCTTTTAGCTCTGGAAATCTCAAGGATGAATATGAAAAGCTAAAAGCTGAGATGTTGAAGGCTGAGGAGGAAACCCAGTTCACGTACCAAAAAAAGAAAGGAATAGCTGCAGAGAGGAAAGAAGCCAAGCTTGAGAAGGAAGAGGCTGAAAAATATCAGCGATTAAAAGATGATTTGGTTTGTACTCAAAGAATATTTTGGTTTAGTAATTTTAATTTTTTAATTTATAGGCTTTTTATGTAGAAATTTTTTGATTTGATTTTTCCTCACAGGCTGACAAGCAAGTTGAACTTCAACTCTTCCGTCTGTATCACAATCAAAAAGATATTGAAAGATTGGAGGATGAGTTTAAACGAAAATCAGCCGAAATTGAAAAAATTGAGAAGAAAAAGGAGAAGGCTGAAGAAGCATTGAAAGAAAAGAAGAAGGAAAGTGGAAAAGCTTCAAGAGAATTTGCCAAAATTGAGCAAGATATCAGAGAACATGTGAGTAACCAGCCTGCTGCCAAGGGATTCGTGCTGATGACTAATATATTCATAAGACTAATTTTTGCAGGAAGTGGAAATTAACCGGAAACGTCCAACATTCATCAAGGCTAAAGAACGTGTTGCTCATGTCAAAAAGAAACTTGAGAGTGCTCACAAGTCATTATCTCAAGCTCAGAAAGCTCATGATGCACATGAGGAAGATATCAGAGTCCTTGAACGGGAGCTGGAAGCAGTGGAGGCTAAACGGTTGGAATATGAAGAGCAAGTTGCTGGAGAAAGTCAAAGTAAAGGGCGTGATGTGCAATTAGAAGACAATCAGGTCAGATTTGACTTTCCATTCTATCTCAGTGACCACCAAACAGGTATTTTGGTCCCATTGTCATTCCATTTCTATTTCCCCAGGTACAAGAGTACAACAGATTGAAGGAGGAGGCTGGAAAGCGATCTGCAATGTGCCTTCAACAGCTTGATTCAGTTAACCGTGAACAAAAATCAGATCAAGATCGGCTTGACAATGAGGGTCGCAAACGTTCTGAAATTGAAAACAAGATGAGGCAGAAGGGCCACGAGAAAGATGAGGCTTTAAAAAGAAGTCAGAAGCTTTCTGAACACATTCGGTAAATAGTCATTTCATATATTCGCAATCTAGTACTCTACCATTTGTCATTTTATTACATAAAATTTTATTTTTATTTCCTTACAGTGTGAGTGAAAAGGCATTGGAAGAACAATTGGCTTTAAGGACTGCTTTGACATCTGATGTGGGCTCAAGCAAAGAACAAGTCACCTCTATTCAGCAAGAACTGGAGCAGATCACAGAACAACTTGGTGATGCTCGTGTTGATAAACACGAAGATAGCCGCAGGAAGAAAAAGCAGGAAATTGTTGAGAACTTTAAGCGTCTTTTCCCAGGAGTAGTAAGTATAACCTATGAAAATTTACCTAACCACTATTTCTGTTTCATTAAAAATTGTATAATGTGTTTTCAGTTTGACCGTATGATCAACATGTGTGAGCCTATCCACAAAAAATTTAACATGGCCATTACCAAAGTGCTGGGAAAATACATGGAAGCTATTGTTGTGGATACAGAGAAGACAGCGAGGCAGTGTATACAGTATTTAAAGGAGCAGATGCTTGAACCTGAAACATTCCTGCCCCTTGATTATATTCAGGTTTGTTTTGTTTCACTGTCTGATTTTGCATTTTGCATTATTACTTACCATCATCATTCAAAACATGTTTTTCTATTATATTATAGGCTAAACCTTTAAAAGAACGTCTAAGAAACATTAAAGAGCCTAAAAATGTTCGCCTCTTATTTGATGTTCTGCATTACCAACCATTAGAAATTAAACGAGCAGTTCTGTTTGCAACAAATAATGCCCTTGTGTGTGATACGCCTGAAGATGCAATGAAAGTGGCTTATGAAATTGAGCCTCACCATCGTTATGATGTATGTATTTCCCTTCTAAGTTAATCTATTGAATGTTATTGCATTAATGCCCACTATATGAGGATACTCGGATTTTTGTTGAACCCTGTTATTGCTTTCCTGCAGGCTGTAGCTCTTGATGGTACCTTCTACCAAAAGTCTGGTATCATTTCTGGAGGCTCTCTAGATTTGGCAAGAAAAGCCAAGAGATGGGATGAAAAGCAAATGTCCCAATTAAAATCCCGAAAGGTACTGTATTATTGATCGTGTGCCCGCCATGTTATTCGTTTGTTGGAAACTTCTCGCATGTTTATGGTTTAATTGCTTTTTAGGAAGAGCTTACAGAGAAGCTCCGTGAATCAATGAAAAAGTCACGTCAGGAATCTGAGTTAAATACTATTGATTCTCAGATCAAGGGATTGGAAACAAGACTTAAATTCTCTAAAGGTGATAGAGAGAAGACGGTAAGCAAATTACATCACTGTTTAATTAAAACAATCAAGCTTCCTTGTGGCTCATGTTTTTAATTATTTTTCATCAGCTGAAACAAATTGATGACCTGGACCGAGAGCTTCAGAATCTGAAAACCCAATTGGAGGAATATGGAGTTAGTATTGTCTAAATTTTGTAGTGAAGAAAGATCGTGGGGAGTAATTATTAAATTGTACTGTGTCTACCTCCATATTAAATAATTATTTTGTCTTGTCACAGCCTAGGATAGATGAAATCGAACATTCCATGGAGGTAAGAGACAGAAAACTGGACCAGCTCAAGGAAAAACTGAATTCTGTGGAGGATGATGTATTTGCTGATTTCTGTGCCTCTATTGGAGTTGACAACATAAGGCAGTATGAAGAGCGTGAACTGAGGTATTTTTTCTTCTTTTTCTCTCCGGCACTATTTAGCCTGCCTCTGCTTACTTTATCATTTGCGTGTCATGAGTCATTGTTGCAACTTTTCCCCTTAAACAGATCACAACAAGAAAGGACAAAGAAACGTATGGAGTTTGAAGATCAAAAAAATCGTATTCAAAATCAGCTGGACTTTGAGAAAACACGTGATACTAAAGGTTGAGTTTGTTACAATTGTAAAATGTTCAGGTCCACTAATTTACTGGCAAAGTAGTGTAACTTAAATTTGTTCGTTTTCCATGTAGATAATGTTCTTCGTTGGGAGAGGGCTGTTCAAGATGATGAGGATGCTTTAGAGTCGGCTAAACAGGCAGAACAAAAACAACTTCAAGAAATTGACAAAGATATGAGAGAATTGGATCGCCTGAAGGCAGAACGATTAACCAAGAAAAGCGAAGTTGATGCAATGGAGGAAATAATAGGAAAGGTTGGTATCTAGAATGTAGAAATATCCTGTTGTGCACCTCCTCAATTTCTCTTATCTTAATGTTTTATTTTGAAAATTTTCAGGCGCGGAAAGAAGTTACTGCAATTGGCAAGGAAATTCAGTCATCACAGAAACAGGTTTCAAGCCTTGAAGCCAAAGTGGAGCAACGGAAAGCAGATCGTCACTCTCTCTTAAAGCAGTGCAAGGTTTGAATCATTTGTTGACTTTTTTTATTATTATACAATATATTAGGATCTAATAAGTTTTTCCTCAGATGGAAGACATTGTTATACCTATGCTGAGAGGAAATATGGAAGATATTGCTGCTGAAGGTGGTGATACATTTGAAGAATCAAGTAATGCACCTAGTTCTCTGAATGCCACTCAGCAAATGTATGATAGAGAAAGCAGGTATGGTACACATCTGCTCAGTCATGGGGATAGTTTTTTTTATCTATTCTTGTGTATATAGCAGTTATGGTATCTCATTGACAATGTGGTGCTGCCTTTCAGGATTACTTTGGATTATCGCCAACTGAATGATGACTACAAAGATTTAGATGAAGCAGATGAAATAAAGAAACGTGGAGACAAATTGCAGAGAGCTATCAACAGTCTCATGGACACAATTCAACGGATTCAGGCTCCTAATATGAAGGTAACAGATTTGATAATTATTGAGATGCTTTTAGTTGTACATTTATGATGTTACTATGAATGAGTGTTCTCTTTTTTCAGGCCATGCAAAAGTTAGACCTGGCTCGAGAAAAACTCCAGGAGACAAATGAAGAATTTGACACAGCACGTAAGAAGGCTAAAAAGACCAAACAAAGTTTTGAAAAGGTCAAAAAGGATAGACATGATCGGTTTATGGATTGCTTTGAACATGTCTCGAATGAAATTGATGGTATTTACAAGGTATGTTTATGGCAGACGGTAGTTAATATGACCATAGCCATCTCATTTCTTCATTCACACCTCCGTTTTTTTTTTTTTTTTTTTTTTTTTTTTTTTCCAGCATTTGGCCAAAAATCAATCTGCTCAAGCTTTCCTTGGACCCGAAAATCCAGAGGAGCCTTATTTGGATGGCATAAACTACAACTGTGTTGCTCCTGGCAAGCGTTTCCAGCCCATGAGCAATTTGTCTGGAGGTGAAAAAACTGTGGCAGCTCTTGCTCTTTTATTTGCAATTCACAGGTAAGTACCAGGTACTCATTATAACATGCAAGGCTGGGTAACATTCAAACCCTTCCTTTAACTTGAAAGTGTTGTTTTTTCCTAGCTATCAACCAGCTCCATTTTTTGTCCTTGATGAGATTGATGCTGCCCTTGACAATACCAATATTGGAAAAGTAGCAAGTTACATTAGAGAAAAGACTGCCTCCCTACAGACTATTGTCATATCCCTCAAGGAAGAGTTTTACAGCCATGCTGATGCTCTGATTGGGATCTGTCCTGACGTTAGTAATTCATTTCTTCTAATCTGTCAAACATTTTTTCTTCCTTGCTGACTTTTCTGTATTGAATTTTGTTTCTGACTTTCAGACTGGTGAATGTCTTGTCAGCAAAGTGCTCACTCTAGACCTGACTCAATTCCAATCACACCTGGATGAGAGTGAGCGCTGACAGTACGAGGAGCCCCCAACTGTAGTTGGTGGGCGGAATAGAGCTGGTCTTCGATCTTCCAAGCCGAGGTCAACTGAAGGGTCATAGCATTGTTGCACCATACACAGTGGCCTCATTATTGAGCTGAAGTTTCTGTTCTGTCAATTATCTTATCTTATTGACAAGTCTTGGAGAGTTCATTGCTTGTAATTATATGACAGCATTTGTTTTTGTAAATTATTGTAGATGGATTTTTTTTTTTTTGCATGTTTATTTTTATTTGTCTTTGCAAATTATGCAACAAAACAGTACAATGTAACTTGTTTATATTCTGTATTTAATTATTATTATAGTTCCAATTGGTTTGAGGCCTGATGTTCTATTCAATTTCTCTTTTGTGATGCTCATCATTGAGTTCAATATTTCTTTCTGAAATTATTGTAATGTAATTCATTTTTTAAAAATGTGTTCTTGCTGTATCAATCATGTCAGCTGATGTTTCAGTGGAAGACAAAGAATGCCTTGACCATTCAATGTACCTTTTATCCCAGATTTATGACGCAAACATGTCTACTAGTAGTATATGTGTAATTACTTTTCACAATATTAATAAACCTTATGAAGCATACTTTACAGTGCACCTCTTTATTCAACTTCCTCATCTTGGGTAATAAATGGTGAGCCAGTTCATTTTTGGTTCTCTGTTCTTTGAGTGAAAGACATTCTTTTTTACTAGTCTACCCTCTGCATTAAGGGTTTCTATAATTCAACCATGATTCAAGCCGAGATCTTGGATCTTCCTCTGAAGACTAGATTAGATCCTTTCACTCATTTGAACCGGAAGTGAAGCGTTTGTCGTCTTGCGCACACGGAACACGGACGTGACATTTTCGCCAACATCGTGACAATTTCTCTCAACCGAATGTCATTATTTTGGCTACAGCGAGCCATGGTGCTGATAGATCAGTGAGTTTGATTATCTTGCAGCTGATATCCATTCACAAGTTTGCGTCGTCGACAGGATTATCCTTGATAGAAGCTCCCCAAGTTTGTACTTCTCAGCGTTGGCCAGCCTGCTCTAGGACTATTGCCGCTGATTTGAAAGGTGGATTGGACGCGTTGCTCAACGTTCACTAGTTTAACGATCACCGAAGGGCAGAATCTAACGACGTAACATGGCTAAGCCAATTTTATACAATGTTGAGGTTGAAAACTTCAAAACTTATGCCGGTAAAGTGATGATAGGACCGTTCAAGCCATTCATGGCTGTTATAGGACCCAACGGCTCAGGTGAGACTAGGATTCAATGGGTTGAGACGAGCGATGAGCGGGAGCGGTTCTCGGTCGCCAACGTGTTCATGTCTGTATTTATCATCTTGGCACCTCAACAGGGAAATCTAACTTAGTTGATGCAATCTCATTTGCATTGGGAGAGAGAGCATCAAAGTTAAGAGTGAAGGACCTTTCTGACCTCATCCATGGAGCTCACATTGGCAAGCCAGTTTCTGAATCGTAAGTAGGTCTATTTTCATTCCGTCTGGGCTTGCATTTCTTGAATAATACCATGGCTTTCATGGTTTTTAGAGCATCTGTCACATTATACTTCAAATACGTGGATATGTCCGATGAGGGATCATCTCTTACACCATCCTTCACCCTGTTTCGAAGGGTCGTCACAAAAACTTCTCAAGAATACTTCTTAAACAACGGGGTAATAGTTGACATTGCTCATATCATTTTTAAGTTCAATTGTATGGATCATATTTATAATTCTTTGTTGTTTCAGTCTGTGAAACCTGCTAAGTATTTGGCTGAGCTGAATGCCCTAGGCCTCAATATCAAAGCAGAGAACTTTCTTATTTACCAAGGGAAAGTAGAAACAGTAGCGCTTATGGACCCAAAACAGAGAACAGGTCTCTTTGAGGAGATAAGCGGGTACGAATCCAATTGCTTCTAACAACAGTATCTGTCGTAGTATTCTATTAATTCTTTTAAATAGATTGCTGATTTGATAAGAAATATTTATGTGGTGTTGAATTTCCCTCTGTCTTTAAAATAGGTCCAGAGCCTTTAAGAAGCAATATAATGATTTAAAGGCAGAGATGCTCAGAGCTGTTGAATCAAGTCATTCAGCCTTTTTAAAACAGCGCACCTTCAGAGGTGAATATCAAGAAGCAAAGCAGGAGCAAGGTGAAGTTCGGAAATATGAGCTGCTCCTTGAGGAATTGGTTTGTTGCATATCTAGCTTTAAATAATAGTATGTGTAAAGTAAAAGAGACTCATCACAGTAAATCATTTCAATTTTCCAGAGAGAAAAGAGACTTCAATTGCAATTATTTAAACTGTATCACAATCAGAAGAGCCTGGAGAAGCTTGAGGGGGACATGTCTCTTAAGCAAGCAGAGGTAGAAGGAATTCAATCAGACAAAAAGGAATCTGAAAGAAAGTTGAAACTTGCTGTTAAGTCTTTAGGTACAGCAAGCCGTGAGCTAGCAAAACTAGACACAGAGGTTCAAGACAAGGTAGAGATTTCTTTTGCATTCGCTATTTTGTTGGAGCACATGATGTTTCATGTTATGTTTTGTTCCCTTCCCAGGAAACTCAAATTAAAAAAGTTAAATTGCCTTATATAAAGGCAAAAGAAGAAGTAACTCACCTGAGTAAAAAACTGGAAACAGCACAGTCATCTTTGAAGCAGGCGTTAGATGTTCAGAAGAAACATTTAGATACCTTGAACTTTCTGAAGGATGAGCTTGCAAAGGTCCGGGCAGAGGAACGGGATTTTATTGAAAGTGTCGCTGAAGAGAGCATCAGTCAAGGAAGGAGTATCGAACTTGAAGAATCACAGGTCATTTTGAACACATATTTTCTGATTATTTCTTTTTTGTGCAATTGCTTATAATTTGTATCCTAAAATATTTTTTTTCAGGCAAAAGATTATAATGAGTTAAAGAGACAAGCTGCTCGCCTCTCAGGTTCTCTCCACCAGCAACTGGAATCCCTTGCCAGAGAACAGAAAGCCAATTTAGATCGCAAAGAAAATGAAATTAGAAAATGTTCTAGTATTAATGACAAAATAGCGAAAAAATCTCTAGAAAAAGACGAATGCATGCAGCGCTGTGAAAAACTTTCCGAGCGCATTTGGTGGGTAGAGAAAAATTTAAGTGCCAACTAAAATTTTGAAGTGTCTCTGTGACCATAAGATATTTTTGGTTTCAGTGCAAACGAGAAAGAGTTGCAAGAATTATTGGCAAAGCAGAAAATGTTTCAGTCCAGAAGTCTTTCTTGCCAGGAGAACATAACTTCAATACAAGCTGAATTGAGTCAAATAACAGCTGAGTTAAGTGATGCTCACATAGAAAAACATGAAGTAAAAACCAGGAAAAAGAAACAAGTGGTTGTTGAAAGATTAAAAGATCTCTTTCCAGGAGTGGTAAATTAGCTCATAATTATTTATTAAGTGCTCATGAATGAACAATTTCTAAGTCTTCCATCTTTTCAATTTTTCCAGTACGATAGATTGAAGTATTTATGTGAACCAGTGAGCAGGAGATATTCAATTGCTCTTACCAGAGTCATGGGCAAATATATGAATGCCATAGTTGTGGACAAAGAGAGAACTGCTAAGCTTTGTATACAGTATCTCAAAGAACAAATGCTGGATGCTGAGTTATTTTTGCCTTTAGATTATCTTGAGGTGAGTTCAGTTCATCAAAAAGGTTTGATATTTAGGAATAAGGCGCTGAGCTAATATTGTTTTGCAGGTCAAGCCATTACAAGAATATCTACGTCAGATAGGAGGGCATCGTACACATTTACTCTTTGATGTTGTAACCTACAACCCTCCGGAAGTTAAGAAAGCTGTTCTTTTTGCTACAAAAAGTGTCTTAGTATGTGAAACTCCTGACAATGCTATGCAGCTGGCTTTTTATAATTCTCAGAAGATGCTTACAGTATGTGTAAAAAAAATAATTAAGGGTTTTTTTTTAAAAAAAATAATAATTTTATGACATTTAAGGATGGTTAATTAGATTCTACTTTCCAGGCCATTGCTCTCGATGGTACATTTTACCAAAAAAGTGGCCTTATTTCTGGTGGAAGTGCTGACCTGGCCAGAAAAGCTAAACAGTGGGATGAGAAACAAGTGGCTCAAATGGAAGCAAAAAGGGTGAGTTCTTAGAGTACTTTACATGGCTTTTAGTGATTCATGAAGGGTGTTATAAGGAAAGAAATTCACTTAAATTCTGGGCTGAATAAGACTGTTTTCTATTCGTATAGTATTTTAATGTTGTTTTTGGTTTTCTTAAGACTGAGCTGTCCGAAAAGCTGAAATCCTTGCGCAAACAATCTCGATGTCAATCAGAGCTCAATATTGTAGACTGTGAGGTAAACGGATACACAAGTAGAATAAAACTGATGAAAGAAGACCTGGAAAAATCTGTAAGTTGTCATAAATAATTTTGGAAGTTACATGCCTGTGATGTTTCATATCAACTAAACTCCCTGTTGTTCTTACTAGCTTTCCCGTATTCGTTCACTAGATGAAGAGTTGGACAAATTAAATGAAGCTCTGCAAGGCTGCCAGGTACTTACTACCAACTATTACTGACAATTAATTTATTTTGTTCTATCCTTGAAAACACAATTTTTTAAACAGCCTCTTTTAAATGAAATTGAACAAATTATTGAGGGTGAAAACAAAAAGTTAAAGACCCTAGAGAAAAAAGTGCATAAACTTGAGGATGAGGTGTTTTCTGAATTTTGTATCAAAATTGGTGTCCCAAATATTCGAACATATGAAGAATCAGGGCTCAAGTAAGTGCCAAATTAGTCGTGGTTTTACTCTTTCCAAAATATTCATGCTTATTTACATTGCAACTTGACTTCAGAGTCTATGAAGAACGTGAAAAGAAACGTATGGAGTTTGAGGATCGCAAAAATCGCATCAAAAACCAACTTGAATATGAGAAGACTGTAGATACTGAGAGTTTGTGTTCAGATTCATTGATTCAATTATGCATTTCCCTTCTCTATTGGAAAATACAGTGGTTGAAATTTATTTTATTTCAGGTAACATTAAACGATGGAATGATGAAATACTGAGTAGAGAATGTGCCTTAACTGACGCTAAGAAGTTGGTTGATCATCATCAGGATGCAGTAACCACTTTAACGGATGAATTAAAGATACTGAATGATGCAGTGAAAGAGAAGAGAACTGATGTTGATTTGAAGGAAAGAGAGGCTGATATGGTCTGTATGAAAAATGTTCTAAATTTGTGTCTAGTGCAATAATGAATGATGTATAATTAGTGGTTCTGAACAATATAGGCAAAGAAAGATGTCAAGACAATTGGTGATACTGTTCATGCTATTCAAAAACAGTTGCTTGCAATCGAAACCAGCATTGGAAACCTTCATCGTGAACGTCGTGCCATTCTGATTCATTGTCATGTGAGTAGGAGGGAGTTTCCTCCCATGTAATTAAAAATAATCATAAGCAAAGAAAATTGTTTTGTGTTTCAGGTTGAAGGAATTGTTTTACCAATAGTTGAGGGGGACATTAGGTCACTTGTACCCGGCAGAAGTGATGAAAGTGAAAGTGGTGGTTCTACTAGTGCGAGTGTCTCAGCCGATTCTCAAGCAACGTGAGTAATTAAGTACTACCTAGTTGAATTCCAACTGGATTTTGGGCAGATTTGTTTGAATGTAATTATGCTTCATTTTTATTAGGACTTCCCACATTGTAATTGATTATGACAGTCTCTCTTCTAATATCAAAAAGCTCAAAGGAGCTTCTTTAAAAGAGCATGAAACCAGTTTGAAGGAAAGTATATCAAAATTATCTGCAAAGATAATATCCATGGGTTCAATGAACTTGAAGGTAATATTTTAATTATTTAAATTAATTTTTCTCTCAGATTTAAATAGAACTTCTGCAGTTTATCACTATCATAAATAGGTTGCAGATAAATTAGAAGAAACCTCTGACAAACTGAAAGAAACAAATTCCGAAATAGAAGATGCTCGGAAACAAGCAAGAAAGGCGATCAATGCATTTGAAAAGATCAAGAAACAGCGCTGTGATGCCTTCAATGAATGCTTTGACTTTGTCTCTAATGAAATTGATGTTATTTACAAGGTAGGCTCATTCTTCCACCCACCCACCCCACCTATTTTCTTTAGTCTTGGAAATATTTATAGCAATAATCTGGGATTGCAGCAATTGACTCAATCTACATCGGCTATGGCTCTTCTGACCGCAGAAAATGCGGAAGAGCCATTTTTGGGTGGGATTGCTTATTGCTGCATTGCACCTGGAAAGCCCTGCAAACCAATGCAAAGCCTCTCTGGAGGAGAGAAAACAATTGCTTCAATTGCATTAGTCATCGCTTTGCACAGGTCAGTTTTATCAAGTCCAGACTCTCCGCTTTTACATCCTTATGCATTCTGCTGCATTAGTATGATATTCTCATTTTTAGGCACGGTAAAGCCCCTTGCCTTATCCTTGATGAAATTGATGCTGCTCTTGATAATTCAAACATAGCAAATGTTGCACAGTTTTTTGACATAAATAAAAATCAGTTCCATACTATTGCTATCTCCCTCCAGCCAGCATTCTACAGCTATGCTGATGCCTTAGTTGGTGTCACAGTTAATGTAAGTCCTAAGAAGAAACTCGGACGTATTAATTAACCGTAATTAACTTTTCAAATGACTTACAAGCTTGATGTCTTGTTTTTTCTAGATCCGAGAAGACAGCAAAGGGAAGAAGGATTCTGAAAGTGTTGTGTTCCTTTATGATCTCCAAGTCCACGACCAGAAGAAAAACTAGAACACACTAAAGTTTAATGTATTAAAAATTTAATTCAATCTTACTGCAATAATTGATTGACTGCAGTTCAAAATTGTAACTTTATCTTATCAGAAAAGATAAATTTTGCTCATAAGGCATGAGCAACTAGTACTTGATCAAAATAAAAGTTAGGAACAAATGATAATGTCATTATTTCTTATCCACACTCATACATAAATTCAAATAAATAGACAATAAGTAAAGTGTTAAATTACTGAATAGCACCATTAATAACATAAAATACACCTACATAACAGTCTTTATATTAGTATCTACATCATTTTATGGCATATAACATTATATGAGGTTTAACACTAACATGAAAAAGTAAGTCCAAAAATATCTTTTTGGTATTTAAGTACCTACAAACAGATGATGTAGTTTGGATCCCAAAGAAAGGCACAATCGTGCACAGGAAAGGGCAAGATGAGATTGATAGAATCCTTATTTCCTAAACAAAATTAGTACAAAACACGGCTCAGCAAAAGGCTTTTCCACATGGTCTATTAGTTCCAAACAAATTAACCACAAGCATCATATAAAATATAAAAGTAAATTTGTTAAAAAAGAAAGTCAATAAAACAGAAAGCTCTTAAGACTAGCAATGTAAATGCCTGAATAGATAGACATTATAAGGCACTGCACATATGACTAAAAAAAAACCAAAGCTAAATATTAGCTGCGAGTGGTGGTACCTAATAGTAATACGGTACATTCTGCTCCACACTTTACCACAAAGCTGTTGGCAGTGATTTAGTTTCAATACAACAATATTAACTGGACCCTAGCAGGATTTTCCTGACTTCATGTGCACAAGTTCCACAGAACAAAATTCTTGACAAGCCAAACAAAAGTCCTAGTTGAAAATGCAATGGTAAACAATACTGAGGTACTAAGATAATTTTATCCATCAAGAGTCCCATCACACATTTCATCTTGCTCAGTGAAATCTTAAAAAATTTGCCTCCATTAACAATGCTTTAGATGTTCCTTCGGATTCTTGATAGTTTATTTGCCTTGTCAATATACTTGGGTGGTGGTGGTCCTCTCACAGACACATGGCGGCTGAATAAGCTGAAAGTAATTAATTAAAATACAGACACTGAAATCATGTGCATCCAATCAAAGGTCACAAAATGTTTGAGTGCATGTATACTTACTATCTGTAAGTCTCTGATCTTATGTAGTCAATAACATGAGATATTCCAACTTGTAGTTGGTCAGCTATGGGTGCAACCCAAGGATTGTAATCCATTTTTAAAACAGATTTGTTGCCAATAAGATCCAATTGTCCTGCAATTTGATGTTTGGAAAGGAATCAATCAGTAGTTAATGGGCCCAAGAGTGTGATGTAAGACAGCTGACTTAGTGCTCCAACCCATTACAATGGCTGAGAGCTTTTGAAAGAGGCCCTTAAACAAACAAAGATGTGAGGAAAGTACAAACCAATCTCAGGAGGAAGAACTGTCAACCGGTTGCCTTGGATATGCAACTCCCTTAACCGAGTCAAGTCTCCAATTTCTTTGGGTATCTCGATAAGGTCGTTGTCTCGCAGCACCAACTGAAAAGCACGGTCATTTCCCACATTAAAGACAAACCCTTCACCAAATTGTGATGCCCAGAAGCTAGAACACTTTATGAAGACAACAATACAATAATCTCAACTCTTACAATTTGTAGATTTTTCAGCTGACCAATTTCTGAGGGTATGAATTCAAAATCATTATCTCCCAGGTACAAGGCTCTCAGAGTTTCTGAAAGAAAACAGAACAGGTCAATTCTTGGCATTGTTATCAGCAAAAAACGATTCATATCCTAAAAAGAGAATCAAATATTTTGCTTACCCAGAATGAAGAAGTTAGCAGGAAAACTCTCTTCATTTAGATTGTTGTAAGTCAAGTCAAGCACCTCCAACACAGGGAAAGCTCCAAATCCACGAGGAAGGGCATTCAGGCGATTCATCCTAAAATATCACAGAGGTTGCAATCAATGTCAAAAAGACAGCATGCTCAGACGGGTGAAATGTTAACACAAGACATTAAAATTACCCAAGATTCAGGATGCGAAGCTTTGGCATGGAAGACAGTGAAACAGGTAGTTCTTCAATAAAGTTGTTGAATAAGGTCAAAATTTCAAGATTAACAAGATTTGCCAAACCAGGGGGAATGTCTGAATGAACAAATACAAAAATATTTCTGTATCAAAATAAATGCACAAAAGTGACATGGTTGGAACAAAAAACTGTGACAAACTTACCAACAATCTTGTTATGGCTTAGGGTCAATCTAGTGATGTTGGCCATATTAACTGAAACAGGAAGCAAGCTTTTCAAATCCAAGACAGTTTTTAATATACAAACGAAACAGTTTGCTAACACGATAACGGCGAATTTCATACAGTGTTGTGTCTAAATGTAAGTCATTCATTGTCATGAATGAAATCTAGAGGTTATGTGCCTTTGCTATTTGAGAGAGAATGTTCGTTGAACAGCATGACACCTCAAATTATTTAATTTCCTGGTATTCTCGGGAAAATGTGTGCCATTCATTACAACGATAAAATTGTGGAAAAGCTACGCTAGAAAAACAGGTGGCCCGCCCACGACAAGCTGACAGCTCTCCTTGCAGCTCCCCGCAGGGACCTTCTACTTGCCAAATTTGGGCATAGCTCTAGCTACGGATCCCAGAATACTTACGGAGCCCTGGCATCTCCTCGAAGGAGCTGATTCCTTTCTCCATCAGGTCCAATTCAGGATTCCCGGAGGCACGGGCCTCGTCCAGCACTTTCTTGGCCTTCGACATCTTGGCGTTGGGTATGCACGACACTGGGGCTTGATTCATGATGCACAAAAATATCAAACAGCGCGCATGAAAAGTGGGATGGGCTGCGAGCGGAGCCTTGTCGTTGTCGTTCTCCACGCGGGTTGGTTTGCCAGGCGGCCGCCAGATGCCGCCGCTTGCCGCCTGCCGCCGTCGACTTCCCCTTGCCCACCTTTCCCTTCCCGGGCTCCGACTTGAAAACTGGATCGTGGATCTGTGCGTTCTTGAGTCTTGAGTCTCTGCTACTCCTTCTTCGCGAAGAAATAAATAAATTCAAAAGGAAACGCACCCCTTCAACAGCGAAACCCGTATCAACGATCCTTTCCACGAAGTCAGATGGGTTGGCCATCGCACTGGGTTCGGCCTGACCCACGTGCGACGTGTGAACGAACTTGGAAGGGGGAAACACGGGGTGTTTGGGCCCCAGTGGTCCCAGCTGCAGAAGAGAGCTGGGTGGTGATGCCGCTCCGACTGTACTTCGACCACGATGGCTCGAGATCGGAGAAATCGAATCGAACGCCAACAACATCAACATCGCCCTTCCGAGAAGCGCGACTTGTCGCCTCTCTGCGGACACGATCTGCAGACTGTCCGCGTGCCGCATGACTCCGGGGCAACGCCACCTGCTTCAGTGCCCGATACCCTCGCCTTGCACTGCACACTGCACACTCTCTTTTGCTGGCGATGCCACACAAGCTACGATCTTGCGGGGATTCCCTCCATCCTTTTATTCTTGTGACAATGCCACTGCGCCGAGATTTGGCTCGCTTGTGCGGCTGTGCTCGCTGTGAGGCTGCCCCGCCGCGCTCCTCTGTTTGACCCCCATCCTTTCACCCGCATCCCGCCCCCCTCTCCCCTCCTCACTCACTGCGTTAGCGTATTGACAACGAGGTCAGGCCACGCGACCCAGCTCTTAGTAGGCCTAACCAGCCGACTGATTCCACACAGCCCCACGGCACAGCGTCCCGCAAAAAGGGAAAAAGGGTGGGGGGCAGGGGGGCGTAAAGTCCATACGGAGGAGCGTATACGTCGGGAGTGGCGCGTGTCGACCAACGCAAACACGCCTGGAGGTGGAGCTCGCCGGACGCAAGACGGACGCATCTTCGCGACACGGAGTCGGACGTATCAGCCCGCCGCGTCCCTGTCGTCCCCGCCGGCGCACAGTGGGCGGAGGCGGTCGAAATCCCGGACACGTTTTGTGCTCCAGATTCGCTGAATGGGACTCACACCGAACGTGTGAATCCACCAATTGATTCCTGATTCGGAGAGCAATTTATTGGTGGAGTCACACGTTCCGTTCGAGTCCCATTTAGCGCCTCTGGAGCTCAAAACGCGTCTAGCTAGGGTCTGCTGGCCAAATGTGCGGCGACAGCACTTACGCCAAACCCGCGCAGGCTGGGGCCCTCGGCGGGGGCGGGGAGAGTGCGCGGGGAGCCGGCGGGAGGTCCCTTTTCTTTTCCTGGAATCACCTGTCCTGAAGCAGGTATTTCACGGCGGAGGCCATCAACCCGCATCTCCCAGTCGCTCCCCTCCTTCTCCTGTCCAGCGGTTTTTCATTCCTTATTTTCTTTTACGATTTTTATGTTTGTTTACACGACATGACGCGGCGGCTCGACGGCGGCACTAGGCGGCACGGCGCTTGCCGTCAGCTGCTGGCGGGCAGCGGAGGGTCGAACGCCAAGGACGCGTCAGAGGGCGCCACGCACCACATGTACGCCAGTGTCACTGTGCGGGGGGGATTCGCCACCGTCGCCGCGCGTCCCGTTCCTTGAGGGGTGCGTTCAGGTCTCTTCCACGGCAGGGGGAAACACGCAGGCAACGCGATGCCGCGGTCGACGTGCTCACATCCACGCACGCCGAGGACGACGGCGACGACATCGTGAGCCCTACCTGTGGTGGTATAGTCGGCCAGCTGTGGGCACTCCCCCCTCCCTCCAACCCTTGCCACAATGGAGCGCTGCCCGCCCTGTGACAATCCCCTGGTCCCGGACCCCAGGACGCCAGGAGGACCAGGGTCCGAATGAAGCCACTCACGCGCACCGCGCCATCGGTATTCCGTCCATTCCGACTTCGGCGGAGGAGAGCGACGCCCCCGGCAGTCCGCCAGCAGGCTGCCGCCGAGCGGCGGCTCTGTCGCTCTGTCTCTCTCGCACTGGGGCGCGCGCTCCGGGTGCGAGGGAGACAGAGCGACGAAGCCACCGTTCGGAATCAGCCTGCTGTCCGGCGATCGAAATAATGACGCGCTCCGCGGCGGTCCGGCACGGCCAACACGGCGATCTTGTTGGTGATGATTACTCGGCTGCCGCGGGGTGGCGCGGCGCGGCCTGGGCGCAGGGAACAGGGAATTTGATTTAAACCAGGAGCCTTGCGCCTTGCTTAGGTCTGCCCGGCCTTCCAACGGAATTCGTTTATTGTCGAGGGGAGGGGCATCGAAGGAGGAAAAAGAGGGGGGGGGCATTGGAGGGAAGAGATAGAGGTGCTGCTCAGGTAGACTACAAGCTGCGCAGGACCAAACGGCCGCGGGGGAAAAGGGGAATGGGAAGGGGGGGGGGCGAAAAAGAAGCAGAAGGAGGAGGGAGCGCAGAAGAGGAAGAAGAAAGGAAGTACCACTATCGGTTGTCGGGCCGTCGAGCCGTCAGCTCGTTTGTGTAAAGTCCCTGGGTTGCGCCGCCGCGCCGCCGCGCAGTGTCGGAGTACTGCTCTACTCGTATGCAGCATCGGCAGCCAGCTGGATTCCCCGGTACATTCCACACGAGGTGGCCAGGCTGGTTTTCGAGCCACCGGCAGAGGGGCGGGGAGGGGCGGGGAGGGGCGGCGGCAGCCTGGAGCCTGGGCGGGAGCGAGACAGCGAGAAGCCCTTTCTCTCTCCGACACCAAATAAAACGTAGAAGAACTCAAATGAAACGAAGGCGGGGGTCTGCAGCACCGGAACACGGAGGAGGGGAATTGTAGCGGGCATCATAAAACCATGGAGGGACCCGAGCACTACCTGCCCCAGACTCCTCAGGCCTCCCCTGATTCCCCTCCTCTCCACCTCCCCTCTCCGATTCGTTGGACCGGCCCGAAGGCACCCTTCGGGCATCTTCGGGGCCCGGTCCTACCCCCCACCCGACGCCCCGCCACCCCGCTGGCGCCGAAGTCGCGCCGAATGCAGCCGAATGCAGCTCGGGCCGGTCCAACGGACGGTCCCGCGCGGGGCCCGGTCCGGCGGGGCCGCTGCCAGATGTGGCGACCCGGGCCAGAGACGGGTCCTGGGCCGCTTAATTGCTCCACGACTTGATTGCACCAAAGGATAGGGCGTTTCAGATCCCCTCTTCTGTAATCCGGTTCTGCAGCCCTGCAGCGGGGCGAGCTGGCGAGCTGGCGAGCTGCAGGCAGAAGGAACGGGGCGCGGGGCGGCCTTCCTCCTGTCCGAGTGGGCCTAGTGGGCCGCGGCGCGGAGGACGCCGCGCTCGGTGCCGCGGCCCGCACGCAGCCCTGCGGGGCTCCGCGGGGCTCGGTGCGCGGTGCTGCACATCACTCACTCAACGCCAAATTCTTTGATCGCGAGCATTCAGGAGGCGGGGCGGGGTGGGGTGAGACTCGCAAGGCCTCGCACACCGCCCGCCCACCTGCACAGAGTTTTACCTGGCGGTGTACCCACCTACCTTGTGGTTGGGAGTGTGAGTGTGTGTGTATGTATGTCTGTGTGTGTGTGTGTGACCCCCACCATCATCTGAGGGAGGATTCCTTCTCGCTCGTCGGGGATGTGGTAAATTATGGAAGGCGGGAAAAATTAAATCAAAATTAGGGGAGTGATACATGTGACGGTGGGAATGAAAATGATGATGCGTTTAATTTGAGGGCTTGGCGCATGTTGCCATCCCGAGGGATGGGATGCCCAGCCTCGGCCAAGCCGCCTTTGCTTCGGCTTTCCTCCGAGGGACGTTGCAGGAAAGCCTGGGGTATGAGCTGCCTTGACCCGCGGGTGGCTTGCGGAAGTCTGCGCCCAGTGGCTCAGAAGACCGTTGAGGCGGCCAGAATGGATTGCTCCCCAAACGAGGAATCCATTGGTGGGGTCACACGTTCGATTCGAGTCCCATTTAGCGACTATGGAGCTCAAAACGCGTCTAGAATTTTGACCCACAGTGCGCCCCCTGGTCACTTGCTGCACGCCGTGCTGCGTGGTCGCGGCATTGCTGCATTTGCTCCAGCCAAGTCCAGGTCGTCCAGGTCGCCGGCTGCTGCATGCTGCTGGCCGGGCAGCGCGGAGCGCAGCAGAGTAGAGTGGTAATCAGTGTCTGCAGCAGCGGCAGCGCGCCGCGGGCCCCGCCGCGCCTACCGCGCCCACCGCGCCACCGCGCCACCGCGCCACCGCGCCCAGCCAGTTGTTGTCCTCCACTTCCCCGCTCCCCGCCTCCCCACCACTCCCCACCCGTTCGCGCGCCTCCCTCCGTTTGCCTCACCCCGCCCGCCGCCTTCCCCCTCCCCGCGCCGGCCGTACTCCAGCGGCCCGGCTCGGCTCGGCCCGGCTCGGCTCGGCTCGGCTCGGAGGGAGGAGAGGGAGAGAGAATTCCCCCTGGTGATCAGTGTTCCCGCGAGCTCTGGGAGTGCCGCTCCGTGCGACGCCGCCGCCGTCGCCGCCGCCGCTGCCGTTCTCGTGTCGCTCTCCCCTTTCTTGTGTGTGCGTGTGTGAGTCCTGCCGCCAAAATGTTCAAGTTATTCGGCGGCCTCAAGCAGTACTTCAAGCTCCCCGATGTGGTCATCGACTCGCCCATCTTCCGGCTGCACAACCTGTTCACCACGGCGCTGCTGGCGTCGTGCTCGCTCGTCATCACGGCCACGCAGTATGTGGGCAAGCCCATCGAGTGCATCGTCAACGGGCTGCCGACGCACCCCATCAACACGTACTGCTGGATCACGTCCACGTTCACGATGCCGGACGCCTTCCAGCGCCAGGTCGGCAAGGAGGTCGCGCACCCCGGCGTGGCCAACGACTTCGACGACGAGGACGCCAAGAAGTACTACACCTACTACCAGTGGGTGTGCTTCGTGCTGTTTTTCCAGGTGGGTTTACCCTCCGAGGCCATCGCCAAAACACGGGCCGAAACAACAGCAGACGAAAAGGCAGACCAACACGGGGCGGAAGGCAAGGCCGGCGGACCGCGCCTCGCCACGTCAGGCTGCACTCGCAATTATTTATTGCTTTTATTTATTGTTACTATTTGCATCGGGGAGCCGGGCCACCGGGGGGCAGGCGAGCGGCCAGCCGAGATCGTGGCCGGTCGGCTGTGGCTGTAACGCGGCCGCGGTAGTGGCCTCGTCGCTGCACTGCGGCTGGGTCAGCCTCCTGCATCCACTGCATTGGTGCGGCCTGCAGCGGCCAGACGCGGCCACAGTGGACCAGACACAGCACCAAGGACGGCGCGCTGTCCGGCTTGTTGTTCATTTTCACGCGGCGTGTGCACCTCATCTTGGCAGTGACACAGCCCGCTCAGGGTGCACCAGTGAAGTTAGGCGAGTCCTGCAGGGAGTCAGGGCAAGACTCGGCGCATCGCTGTTCGGTCACAATTGTGTTTGGTTTCGTCAGACGACCCGACGCCGGAGCACGCCGCAGTCACTCTGTCGGCTGAGACTGACGACGCGCTCGTCCAACCGGCAGAGGGAGCGAGCGGGCGGCGCAGCGAAGCAGCGAACCGCGGTGCCGCGGGGTCGATGCCCGGCTGCCTGCCTGCCAGGGGCACGCACCGTAACCCGGACTCCCAATCGACACTCCCTACGGGTCACCTACTTCCCCACGAGGAGACGTGAGGGTCGGGGGAAATCGTAACCGCAATTGTGCAGTGCAACGATTTGGGGCGATGAACTTGACCTCGACTTGATGTGAGGCGGGTGGTAGCAAGACGGACGTCGCCATGCCTGCGCCGCCGTCTGGATGCCGTCAGCGCTTTAATTGCATGTAATCGGGTTGGATTAGGCTGAGCCCCGGCGGCGCTGCGTCCGCCCGGCCAGGATGGCTCCCTTCTCGGAAGTGGAACCCTACCGGTCGGTGATTCGCCGGCTGCTTGCCCGGAGTCTGGCCCACTGGGCCCGCCTGGCTGCGGCGCGCGGACTATACTGCGGCCGGAGGCTCTCCTCCCCGGAGTCACGACCCGGCGGCTGCGTGCTGCACTGCGGCACGGCGCGGCGCAAACCTCCTCCTCCTCCTCGCCGTCGACGGCGCCGATTGATAAAATGGACTGCCCGTCATCGCCAAGTGGCCGCAGACGCACAGTGGGCCAGAAGACCGTTGAGGCGGCCAAAATTCTCGACCCGTTTTGAGCTCCAGAGTCGCTAAATGGGACTCGAATCGAACGTGTGACCCCACCAATGGATTGCTCTCCAAACGAGGAATCCATTGGTGGGGTCACACGTTCGATTCGAGTCCCATTTAGCGACTCTGGAGCTCAAAACGCGTCGAGAATTTTTGCCGCGTCGACGGTCGTCTGGCCCACTGTGAGACGGGCGAGTCAGAAGAAGCCTTTTCGTCGCTCTGTCTCTGTCGCACTCGTGGGGCGCTCCGTAAGGACGCAAGAGAGACGGGGCGACAGACCGCCCTCCTGCATCCCACGGCAGCCGGCCGGACCGCCGCGTGGTGCTGGCCTGGCGGTGCCTGGCGGCTGGCGATCGGCCCCGCGAGCGAGTACACCCGCACACCGCACAACGGTGTCATTGTAACGCGCGCCTGGCTTGGCTTGCTTTTGCTCGTACAATCTCAAGCATCGCGCGGTAATGCGACTGTTTGCGGGCACGCAGCATTCCGAATGCGCGTATCTTTCATCAGCTGTCCGGTGCACCGGGGCGGGGCAGTGCCGGGCTGCAGGGGCGTGGGGGCCGGCCCTAAGCGGGGCACGCGTCGCCTCCCTCCCGCCATTCCAGGCTTCCACTGCCGCACCACGACGCTAACCTTTCCTTTTTTGTGGCCGTTGGAAATTGTCTGTTCCACTGCACGCATGTGTGGCGGTGCCGCCGGGCACATCCTGCCTCGGCCGCCGGGCCTGGGTAGGCCTGGCCGGCGCCCTTCTTGTTCACCCAGGGGCCCGCCCGGCCCGCCGCCCAGTACGGACTTCTATTTCCAGCCCGCTGTCGCACAGCAGACAGTCGCAAGCCGCGCCACGTGTGTTCCTTATTTCCACTCTTGAACAACTCGAATGGCCTCGCTCGGTTTGACGACTTGTTGGAGTGACGCCGCGGCGAGGCGCGCGCTCCGCTCAAGCGCCATTGATTTGCAAAGTCGCTGCTGCTGGCCCAGTGCCCGGCACAGTGGGCCCGACACAGTGGGCCTACCGCCGGGCTGCGTCAGCGAGGGCGTTCATGTCGTGCTTGTCGACGGATTCATCCCATTAGCCAGCGACTGCTACTACCTTCGCGCAGTGGACCAGAAGAACTCTGAGTTGTATGCAGAACTACTCTATGACCACTCTCGGCTTTGACCTCATCAAACACACTTATTGCCTCCAAGTGCCAAAGTGCAAGCCATTAATGGCAACTGTCGCATGTTTGATTTAAGACCGGAGTGTGAAATGCCCCTTCCACTGAATTTTTCTGTGTTCATCCGTCCGTCTGCTTGTCAGTCTGTCCGTCTGTCTGTCTGTCTGTCTGTCTGCCGCTCAACTTGCTCTTATTCGTGACGCCCCACAACGATACGTAAGAATGTTGAAAGCCTGCGTCCTTTTGCTGTCCTGCTGACGCTCGAACAGTAATTGTTTTTCATGTTATTTTGTGCTGTCGCGCCGCTTGTCAGGGCGGGAACACATTTATATGCAAATGGGCCGCGTGTCAGGAGGCTGGAGGCGCACCGCGGACGAGGCAAACCGCGGGCCGTACCGCGGGCCGTACTGATCAAAGACGGTCTCCACTGCATTTGCCTGATTTGAGGCACTTTTTCGCCTCACGCGGCCGGATTTACGAGGTTTGGAGGCTTCGCTGTGGTCCGTCCGTGGTGTGTCGCCGCACTGTTCGAACTACTAGTGGTCACGCCCCGAATGTCGACACGGTTTCGTCAGGGTGATTCTGGTCTCGCTAATCTGGTTAACGCGTTGCGTGATGCGCCACGCTCCGCCCGGATGCAGCGGACGCAGCACCGCGCAGCACGCCAGCGACACTGTTAGCGCTCCAGAGATGACGAGTTGGAAGTTGGCTGCCCCAGTCCAGCACCAGCTCGTTTCTTTATAGGAATTGATAAGACTTCGTGTCGCCGGTCCGTTCACATCACACACACCGCCGGGCTGACTGACTGCCTGCCTGCCGGGCTGTCCGGTTGACCGACGTCCCTATCTCATTGGGAGGGACAAAGTGTCCTATTTCTATGATTAGCCTCCTCGATGGCCGTCTGGACGGTCTTCCGGCCGGCCAGTGACACCGCCCACTGTGTCCCACTCACTCCACGCGGCGGTCCAGATGACTGCTGAGTCATTCGCACTGACCCTGGCTCCGATCGGTGACGCAACCACTCTGTGCGTACACAGGAAAGCTTGTTTTAAATAGTGCCGGAAGTGCCCTAACCAGGCAGAATATTTTGTGAAAGTGGCTCGCCGCGCGGCGGGCGAGACATGGACGCAGCAGCGGGATTTGTGCAGCAGCGGCGTCGCGGCGGCCGTCATCGGACACTGTCGTACCACGGCGGCACCTCGGCCCGCTTCCGCGGCCTGGCCCACTGTGATGCCCACACCGGAAGTGCGGACCGCCATTGGGCGCCACTCTGTTACAGTACACTTCGCGGCTCCCGTTGCAGCGGCGCTTTGCCACGTTTTCCATTTTGGCCGCGTTGGTTAGGCGTCCTCGACGTCCCCAGCATTGCGTGCGTCGCCATGTGACCACGCCGGCCAGCACCGTCCGCCCGCCGGCCGGCCAGCTCTACGCTCCGCCAGCCCCGCGCCGCTGGACGATCTAATTGGTGTCAATTTGCGCTGCGAGCCTTGCCGTCTCTCTCGCTCCCTCGCGACGCAACCCACGAGTGCGAGAGAGACAGACAAGCCTGGCCCTCGGACGGGCCTGCGGCCAGTGCGGCGACGTCCTGCGAGGCTCGCGCGGAGGCCGCGGCGCGGGTTCGAGCCCAGGCGCCGCCGGATCTTCGAGACTCACTTTGCGCTGAGCGTATGGACTCGCTGGTCGTGACCAAGGCGCGACGTCGTCGGTCGCGTGTCGTGCTTTGTCAGTCCTGATTCCGATCAGTGGCTGCCCCGCTCCCCGGGGGAAGTGTGAGAGAGACAGCCTGCCTGCCCATGGCGGCCCATGGCGGCCCATGGCGGGTGCCGCGGTCACGTCGGCCGCCTGACTTGCAAGCTTCAGCACTATGCAGCTCACGGCCCTTTCGCCGGTCTCCTTGCCAGAGGCTTTCGAAAACAATCCAGTCTGCGAGTATGTGTGCGTTTGTGTGTGTGCCGCCGAGGTTGTCCCATTGTTCTCATACTTCCTATTTGGTTCCGTCTGCGAGACTTGGCGTCCCCTTCAAACGCTCAGCAGGGTGGCTCTGTCCTGCCTCATGCGCCCCCCCCCTCTCTTTTCCTTCCCGCCCCCAGCTATTTTCCCTGCCAAATCTCTTCCCGTGGGGAAAGGAATTTACAACTGATGTTTGTGGGCGAAGTGGTGGTCGCTTGGTGGGCTGGGCGGGCCCGGGGCGGGCACGGTGGGCACGGCGGGCATGTACATACAGACAGGACTGCCCACCCGGCCCAACCCGAACTGAATGGGAATTGATGACTTCTCCGGCTTGCCTTCCAGCCTTCTCGGCCGCGCTCTCGTTGGCTCCTCTAATTTGAACTGCCACTCTGACATGACTTACCTCCCCGCATCGCCCATCGGCCGGACAGACAGGCCGGCAATTTCGTTTGAATCACAATAAAAGGATTTTGGTTTGCGAGCGCTCGGTGGTGCTCTCTTGCCGGGACTATCCCTGGCACTGTCTGGGGGGACTGTACGGTATACGAACGCTACAATTAGGCATACGTGCGCGCCCCGCCGTCGGCCCCGCCCCGCCCCGCCCCGCCCCGCCCCGCCCCGCCCCGCCTCGCCCCGCCACGCCCCCCTGCACGCCGATTCTGCACGATGGTGGCTGGCCGGGCGATATCGGCCTCCAGGAAGGTGGCTCCGATTCCAGTCAACTCCCCCAGACGGCGGCCCTCGGCCCTTCGACGAGGAAGTACAGTGAAACGCTTCTCAGCTGGAGTCTGTCTGGGCAGCCGGGCGAGCGCAGCGCGGGTTAGTTAGGCCCTCGGAGGGCGTTCAGCCGCCGACCGGAGTGGGGGGAGTTCCCGCTGGAGTGTGGAGTGGGCTGACAGGCAGCGATCCGACGGCTTCTCCTGCAGCGGCGGGAGCGGCTCCGTCCGTCTGTCCGCGTGCCTGGACTCCAGCCTGGACTCCAGCCGGCCGGCCCGTGCGTCTGCGGTACCGACCCGCTCCAGCCCAGCCAGGCCCAGCCAGACCCAGCCAGACCCAGCCAGACCCAGCCAGGCCCAGCCAGGCCCAGCCAGGCCCAGCCGCCTCTGGAGATCACGCCACGATTGCTCTGTTTGACGTGGGCCTCGCACGGCCCGCACTTCGCGGCGCTTTCAAGGTCACGGGGAAGGGCTCGCTGCGTGTGTCATCGAGGGCGCGCCCTGCCCGGCCCTGCCGTAGGGCGGGGCTGACGCGCCACGCGACAATGGAACCAAATTCCATCCGGATCACAGTGTGCTGGAAGGGGTACTGGACTGCCGTCGGCGAGTTCATCTCGTCTCCGGGACTGCTTCATTATGTCCGTCACGACTTGGCCTACTGTGCCATCGGTGTGCAGTATCGGGTGTCCTCCCCCCCCCCCACCACCACCACCTCACGCAGTTGGTCACAACAACTGCAACTCGGCATACAGCCGCTCGCCCTTGACATCAATTCGAAAAACTCTTAACAAGTTATCCTCGTTCGAAATTTTGCTGAATTTTGTCCAAGTTTTCCCCGTGTTTCTTCACGGTCCTCGTGTCACTCTCGGCGGCGGGAGTGTTCGGCGATCCTTATCGCCGGCCGCATGGCCGCATCGTCCGCCCGCTCCGCACAGTGGGCCAGAAGACCGTTGAGGCGGCCAAAACTCTCGACGTGTTTGGAGCTCAAGGGTCGCTGAATGGGACTCGGATCGAACGTGTGACCCCACCAAGGGATTGCTCTCCGAACGAGGAATCCATTGGTGGGGTCACACGTACGATTCGAGTCCCATTTAGCGACTCTGGAGCTCAAAACGCGTCTAGAGTTTTGGCCGCCTCAACGGTCTTCTGGCCCACTGTGCTCCGGCCGTTTTACAGTCGGCGCTGACGGCCGCGCGGCGCGTCGCCTCCTAAACACACAGGTGTATAGTGTTATGGCGTTTTAAAAGTCCGGCCGGTCGCGTCCAAGTCGCCGAGGCATCGGCGTGGCGACGCGGCCACGACCGTTGGCGCCCGTTTACATACCGCCAGGACACATTCTTATCAGGCCGTTTTTTCACAACTTGGAACCGCATCGCATGGATGGTAATACTCGCAGACTGTAATGCTACATCTTTCTGTCTCTCTCGCACCGGCGGGGGCGTTCCGCGCGAGAGAGACGAGCAGCGCGCCGCGCACGTGCTGGCCGTGCTGGCCGGTGGCGCGCGTGTATGCACTGCAGTCCCGAGTCTGAATTTCCCGAAGCCTCTGTCGGCGCCAGCGCGCTGTTGTTGTTGGCACGGCAGATTGTTGTTGTTGGTGCTGGCGAGTGCAGGTCCTCGTCGCCGCGGTGCCCTACATGGCGTGGCGTGCCGCGCCGCGCGAGGACAAGGCGCCTTGCGCGTCGGCGCGAGGACGCCGACGACGCCGCGCGTGTCTGGAAGGAAAATACACGACGGAAAATGGACCGGCGGACGGACAATGCTGGAGATGACCAGCGGACTAATAAGTTGTCAGCGGGGCGTTCACCCACCACGCCACGCCACGCCCTGGGAGTCATTCACGTCGCGCCACACCCCAAGACGCGTTCCAGGTCGACTGCCAAACGAATTCATGACACACACACACACACACGTATGCGTGACCGTCTGAGACTGAAGGGGCGTAAAAAGGTGCCTTCTATGTGGTAAACGTAAAGGGCCTTTTGACTCTCTCCCCTCACCTCTGTGTGTGTGTGTGTGTGTGTGTGTGTGTGTGTGTGTGTGTGCGCGCGCGTGCGTGCGTGTGGCGTGTGTGTGCGTCTGTGGGAAACCCTACGACACTTGCAAGGCCCGCGTGGTGCTGCCGTAACCTCGCCGTCCTGCCACTGCAGCCGACAGGTTTGAAATCGGATCCACTGCGCGCCGTACCGCAGGGCCGCAGTGCGAGAAGTGTCACCGCGGTCCTACCGCGGCCTTGGCGACCGCGGCCATGAAAACGATGCCGTTTGAGCGCATTTCGTACTCGATCTGCGTGTGTGTGTGTGTGCGTGGCGGGGATCCTCTTGATTGGATTTGCTCTTTTTGTGCGCAGCAGCCAGTCCCACAGTCTGGGAGGGAAAATGAAAGGAAAATGAAAATGACACTCTTGTCGCGGCTCGCGGTGCACAGTGTAGGGGCGAACGGCATTGCGGGACTTCGCGCGCGGGATTGTGAAGTGGCGACATTTTGGCGCGCCTCTTGCGCCGTTGTCGGGGAGGGTACCTGGCCGGGTACCCACGCCGGGGAAGGCACCGGTCGGTGTAGGGTACCAGCTCCCGCGGCAGCCCGGCGGGCACCGTTACGTCCTCGGCCGCGGTGGAGGGGAGGGGGAGGGCCATTTGTTGGGCCCCGTGTGTACCCGTCGGGTCAATCAATTTGGGCTGGCCGCCAACACATGGGGCAGGCGGCAGACAGCGCGTCGTGGCCCGTGTGCTATGCATATCGCTCGGGGTGTCTCCCTGACCTTGACTGGGCCCTGCAGCGGCGCAACAGCAAGTTCAAGTAGCAGCAGGGGGTTCCAGTGGCGTTGGCTTCACATCCCGCTTCTGAAGGCGCTGTGGAATGCACGGTTCACTCTCCCTCCAGTGCGCTCGCGCGGTTCCTTGCCGCTCCGACTGTACAGTCCTACTTGTTGCTGGCCTTCCAGGCGTCCTTTCGGCAGCGGGGCCAGTAGGGGAGGCAGCGCGGCGTGGCGCGGCGTGGCGCGGGGGTGAGGCTGCGCATGGGGGGTGCCGTGGCCGTGGACCGGTCGCTGCGTGTCGCGTCTTTGTCCGACTGAATCGGACTGAATGGGCCGAGCGTCGCCAGCCTGGCCGTCACCTGGCTGGCAGGGGACCTGCAGGAATGAATTCCTAGCGGATGATGCAACGTTGGCCGCCGCCACGTAGTGCGCCAAATCCAATCCACCCTCGGATGCACGAACGCAACGCACCCCAGTCACCCCCACCACCCCTCGTCGGGTCGATAGGCAGCCGAGGGTGTGCGCTTCGGGTGGCGCGGCCTGCGGCGTGGCGCACTTCGGGTGACTTCGGCTCCCCGACATCCACCCTCGGCTCGCCGCCGCGTCGCCGCGGCCGGACAGGCAGGGCTGGCAGCACCAACACCCTCCCTCGGCTCGGCTGGCTGCCGCCTCCGTGGCTGGCGCGCGGCCGGCTGCCGGGCCGAGGGGGCGGAGCGGGCGGGCGGAGCTGCGGAGCACAGCCCTAGGCTGGCTGGCTGGCGGCCGGGCAGCCCGGGCTGGCAGCCGGTACAGCTCGTTCGCCGCGACCAGGCCGCAGCGCCGCTTCTCGCTCCCGCTTGTTTCTGCTCCCGCACGCCACTCTTCGAGTAACTTGATTTGGAAATTGAATTTTGGAGTGTCGTTTAACGTTACGACCCTCTTCGGCAGCAGACGACAGATTCCGAGCGGGGCTCCTCGGTCTCTCCCGCCATCGTGGAGTGTCTCGCGTGCGTGCGAGAGAGACAGAGCGACCAGCCTGCAGGGATGCCCTATCGATCTCTGCCTGCGTGCATGCCCCTTCAGTCATTCTCTTGTTGGTTTTACTACCGCCTCGTTAATGATGAATACCTTCGCGGAGTCAAGGCTGTCCCGTCTCGGCTGGTCTCTCACCTGGTGTCTCTCTCACCTGCAGCACTGCAACACCTCGCTGCTTTTGTGTGGAATGCGCAGCGAGCGTCCCGCCAGCTCTACACTGTATAAAATACGTAGAGAGAGGAAATATCCATCTTCCAGGGCTTTCATCATGAACGTGCAAAACTGCATCGGCGTCTAAACTAGACGAGGCTTGAGCCGAAACAAATTCTGCGAGCAGGATTGACCGCGGGAAATAGGTTATTGGATTATGCGCGAGATTTCTTTTCCCACGAATCGGCACAACCTTCCAGCCGCTGTCCGACCGGACAGGCACGGACAGGCACTCACGGCGCGGTAGCGACAGGTGTCTGGCGTGTCAGCGCGCCTTTCCGTCAGGGGATCCTCTTTGCTTGTTGCTGTCGTGTCAACGGAGCGCTGTTGTTGCTAATTGTCATTGTTTGGAGGCCGGCTCACAGAGCTACCGAATAGAAACCGAATGGAATGGCACATGCAGAACGTATTCCGGGAGGATGACGCAACGTTGCGAGACCGACTGGAGGCGCCCAGGCGCGCGCCGACCACGACTACGTGGATACACACCGCGCAGAATGCGAAATGAAATCCAGCCAGTCCATTGTTTGTGACAAAAGTGCACTCGACACGAAACTACACTCGCGGCTCTGTGGCGTGCCTGCCGTAGGGCACTGTGCGCTGCGCCGGCTGGGCGGTGTCAGGGTCAGCTCGGCTAGGCCGCGGGCCGCGGGCATCACTTTAGTCTCTCTGTCTCTCTCGCACGCGTACACTAGGAGTGGGAGAGACGGCGACGGAAGCGCCAGCTTATCTCAGGTGCCCGCGCGTGTCCGGTACAGTTCGCGCTTCTTTCCGGCGGGGCCTTTCTCAGTCGAGCTCGGGAAGTAATTCAAAGAGCAAGGGGAATACAAAAATTATTGACACTATATTTGTCGTTTCTGGCGAGGCACCTGTTTGCTACCGCGCGCCTTGTCGACGGACGCGGCAGGAACACGCAATTCAAGAAACTGAAAAAGTTGCCCTCCCGTCCCCCTGCCTCATTTACCCGCCGTCACGTCTCCCCCTCGGTGCACTTCATGCGTCTGCACTTTTGGATGGCGTCGTCGCGTCGCCGGCGAGCACGGTGCACGCAACTACAGGGTGTACCGCGCGGTGCTACGCGGTGAGCCGGAGCACAGTGGGTCAGAAGACCGTTGAGGCGGCCAAAATTCTGGATGCGTTTTTGAGCTCCAGAGTGGCTAAATACGACTCGAATCGAACGTGTGAACCCACCAATGGATTGCTCTTCAAACGAGGAATCCCTTGGTGGGGTCACCCGTTCGATCCGGGTCCCATGTAGCGACGCTGGAGCTCAAACCGCGTCTGGAGTTTTGGTCGCCTCGACGGTCTTCCGACCCACTGTGCGGCGGTGCATCGAGGTGCACGGCGACGCTGCAGCGGCGGCGCAGACGGGGTGACGGCGCGGTTTTACTGCCTTGGCGCCGTGGAGACGGGCCGGCGCCTGCAGGGACGCACTTAGTACGCGATGAAGCGCGGCGGGCAGGTGAGGCGGCGTGGCGGCCAGCGGCCCTCGCCCGGGGAAACCCCCTTCCCCTCCCGTCCTGTCCCTTGTAGTACGGCCGTTTCGCACTCCTCTCGCCGGCCCTTCGCGGCCCTTCGCGGCCCAGCGGCCCTGACGGGTTCGGTCGACCGCTTTCTCCCAGGGCCGGCCGGCCAAGCAGCCAGGCAGGCAGCCAGGCAGGCAGCCAGGCAGCTCGCCGAGGCGGCCGCGGGCAATGCAGGGCACCGCACCGCCGCAGCACCGCGGAGCACCGCGGCCCCGAAAGCGCACCGCCGGTCATGTCGCGACCGCGCACCGCCCCGCGGGAGTACGCGGGAGGAGGAGGGGTCTGCGTCCAAGGACGCGCGGCAGGCCGTGGGCCGCGCGTGCGGACGCGACGCGCGCCGCCTTCCCCCCCGAAAGGCACCTGTCTCGGCTCTCAGTGGGCCAGAAGACCGATAAAGGCGGCCAAAATTCTAGACGCATGTTAAGCTCCGGAGTCGCTGAATGGGACTCACACCAAACGTGCGACCCTACAAATATATTCCTCGTTCTGAGAGCGATCCATTGGTGGGGCCACACGTTCGTTTCGAGGCCCATTTAGCGACTCTGGAGCCTCAAAACGCGTCTAGAGTTTTGGCCGCCTGCGCCGGTCTTCTGGCCTACTGTGTGGCTTTCCGCGACCCTCCCTCTCGTTTCTCCGAGGTTTTTTTCTTCCGCCGAGTTCTTTTGCTTTCTCCCGCCGGAGACTTGAACGCTCGCGACTGCCGAAAGCGGCGGCCCGAGTTGAAGACATGGCGTGGTTGTGGTCGCTGGTCTGCGTCGTCTATCTGCCTGCAGTGTCCTCAGGGATCAGAAGACCCGCAGTGAGGACCCTGTCGACGCGCGACGCGTGACAGTCGGCGCCGGCCAGCCTGGAAAGGCACTCGCGCGCGGGGTATCGCCGCTCGCTGCTGTCGCGGACTGTCCGTCACTTGTCCGTCACTGGCTCGCGAGGTCCCTTGATGGTGGGCGGTGACGACCAATTGGCTGCGAGTGGAGCACGCGCCTCGCGTGAGCATTCCAATGACGCCACGGGGTGCCCGTCGTGCGCGCCCAGTGTGTCGCGGGTGGGCGGCGATCAGCTGCTCGGCCGCCCTGACCCCGCCAGACGTCGCCAAGGCCGTCTCCGTGCACGCGGGGGACGCGGAAGGGGGAAGTGAGTGACCAAGTGGGGGAGGGGAGGGGGGGGGCTCGTGGGGGACCGGATGAGATGCGATATGGTGTGACACAACCTTTATTTTGCCGGCAGTGTTTCTTTTTGGCCGTTTTGTTTTGCGGTCGTAACTTTGGTGGGGCCGCCGGCACGCCGGATCGACGGGCGGCACGCTTCCAGGCCCGGTTTGCTGTGGCCGTTTGGGTGGCCTATGCGCGACTGGCCGTGCCAAGTCGGCCGTTGTCTGCCGGGCCCTGCGGGAGCCACGCCGGCCGGCTGCCGCGGCTAGCGGTAGGGAAAGAGGATAACCCGTTTGGGTGTGCGCCAGCGCGCGCGCTGAGCACGGAGCACGGAGGCCTAGCATTATTTCAAATGGACCGGTCATTTATATTGGCTTTTTTTTTGGTGTGTTGGCAGGCAATGATGTGTTACACGCCAAAGTGGCTGTGGGACGCTTGGGAAGGCGGCCTCGTCCGGACGCTGTCCTCGGGCCTGCACCAGAGCCTGGTCCCCGAGAAGGACAAGGAGAAGAAGAAGAAGGTCCTCATCGACTACCTGCTGCATCACTGTGAGGTATGCTATTGACTTGCCAAAATAATCTCGGCCAAGTTTAATAAATTCTGTACTCAACGTTTGAAAGCTGCCGCCGCCGCTGGCCCACTGGCCGCTGGCGCCAGGCGGCGATACTTCCCGCCCTGGCGGCGCTCGGTGCGCGGGGTATCGCCATCCGTGGCCAGTTCGTTGACACCGCCCCTTCCACCTGTTGCAGCGCCACAACACGTACGCCATCCGCTACTTCCTTTGCGAGACGCTGTGCCTGGTCAACATCATCACCCAGCTCTACATGATGAACTCGTTCTTTGACGGCGAGTTCTTCAGCTACGGCCTCCGCGTCATGACCTTCTCCGACCAGAACCAGGAGGAGCGCGGCGACCCCATGGTCTTCGTCTTCCCCCGCGTCACCAAGTGCATCTTCCACAAGTATGGTGCGTCCGGGACAATCCAGAAGCACGACTCGCTCTGCCTGCTGCCGCTCAACATCGTCAACGAGAAGACGTACATCTTCATCTGGTTCTGGTTCATGATCCTGGCCGGGCTGCTGACGGTGCTGGTGCTGTACCGCGCGCTGCTGCTAAGCGCACCCTCGCTTCGCCCCAGGGTGTTCCACTGGTGGCACAAGCTGGTCCCCATCGAGGTGGCCGAGGCCCTGTCCCGGAAGACGGACGTCGGCGACTGGTGGCTGCTGTACACCCTGGGCGACAACATGGACCCCCTCATCTACCGCGAGGTGGTGTCGGAGCTGTCCAAGAAAATCGAGACGGCCGCCAGCAACAGCTCCTGATCTCAGACCGGCCTCGGCCCTGGCTCAGGCCTCCTCCTGGGACAGGGCCGACAGGGCCCTAGCCGCAACCTCGGCGCCGACCCCCGCCCTCGCCCCGCCCTCGACCGGGACAAGGTCAAGGACAAGGGGAAGGAGGCCGAGGCCGGGGCCATCGTTTGACTGTGATGTCTTGTAGAGTACGGCTACGGCACGCCGTCAGGTTCTGCCGAGTTGCTCGACGGGCGGGGCGACCTGTGTCCCTGTCTGTCCGTTTTCTGCCCTCTGTGCTGCCAGAGTGTTTTACCGTCTCCCTTCTATCCAAATGAGTGCATGTGTGAGTGACTGCGTGTGAATGTGTGTGTGTGTGTGTGCTGCATTCGTATCCTTTCAATTTTTTGACAATCTGTACAGAAGCGTACGCCCGTATCGAGCTACTTGTGAATCCGATTGGGTGCATAGTTGTTTTATTTATTGTAAATGTATCGCCTTTTATGTCATGTCTTATCTTTCCTCTCTAGTAATTTTTATTGTAATTTGTTTTTTCTTGAGGTACAAGCTGCACAAGAATATGTGGGAGACTAGTGCAGAGAAGATTGTAGTTTCCCCTATTTTTCTACTATAAGACTGGATTGTTCGGCAATAAGATATATAACTATTTTGATATTCGTAGTAAATGTTTTCATTTTGTTAAGAGACGAGATCTTATTGATGTTAAATATTGGCGGCTGTTGGTTGCAGTAATGCAAAGTTGTTTTATACCCTTATTGTGATTAATGATCGCTCAATTTTTCATTCAGAGCTTTTGTTGGACCAACCCATTCCGACATCCTCCCTGAAGTTTGTAGTGAATGACAAAGAAAGTACATTTCTCCGCATGTTGTACTTTTCTTCATTGTATATACCCACTGTTTACATGATCAAAAGAATATTTTTTTGAAAGCATCAAAACATATCATATCATTTCCGTTTGTTCCATTTGTGCAAGCACATAAAGTCTTTTTTGACGCATTGAATGTCAATACGTACAGTGTGGTGCAAAATCAATAAAATTTGTACTTTGATTCAGAGCAATGTGGTTTGAATTCCCCTCCGAAAAACTGGGAAACTTCTGATGACAACGTAAATACTCTATGTCGCCGACCCAGCGCGCGGGGTAGCGCCACAGGCGGTCTAGTTCGAGGCTCCGCCGACAGGGGACGCCACCTGTCGCGTTCGCTCCAGCCACCGCCCCCGAAACAAGATGCGTTTGTTCTAACCCGCCGGGCTGGTGGCTCCGGTGGTGCGTTTGTTGAAATCCGAACTCGGTTATTTCTTTCAACGGTGAATTAAGCGCTGAACAACTGATCGCTCGTTTCTCCAATTGATCGTCCGAGTCTCCAACTGATCGTCCGCGTGCTGTCATTTTTAAGCGAGGCCAGTCCGTTGATACGTAAGCGATAACCTCCGCCGCCGCGCGGGTACGTCTTCGTGTTTTCGTTTGTTTTCTTTCGTTTTCTCTCTCGTGCGATGTCTTGTCTGATCTCGAGAAAGCAGGCACAGTGATCAGAAGTTTCAGGGGTGCAGGGTTTCTGGTGCGTTAGTCTTCATTTAAAAACTTCGGAGCGAATTTACAAATCCACTGGCGAACCTAACCTAGAACCTTACCTAAACCGAGCATGTGTAGCGTGTACCCCCACCCCCATCTCCCTCGTTTCGGCCTTTCAAACCCAGTTCAAACTGCAGCCCTTTCCTTTTCGCCAAGGATGGCAGTGGACCACTTGCACCCGCAGCTGCTGGACGTGGCCTGCCGGCTGCGGCCGCCAAGTTGGAGCAGGGGCACGGGGGGCCGCGGGGGGCGTCGCGATGGCTGTGGCGAGGAGGGGTTGTTCTGTGCGCAGTGCCCCTTCCCCCTCCCCCTTCCGGCTCACACGTGCCGTCTATACATTTGGAACCGCAATGAGACCCTGGACCCCTCCACGGCCCTGTGGCTGCCTGTGGCCAGGACCGTAAGAATTATAGAGAGCGCCACCCCCTGCGCCTGTCGGTGCCTGCGGGCCGCGTCGCCGCCGAGCCATCCACCGCGGCCGGACCGGAGTGCGGTGTCTAGTACGTAGACTTGAAACTGACAGGCTCTGTCTCCCTCGCACCGACGGGTCGTCGCGCACGCGCACCCAGAGTCGCTAAACAGGACTCGCACCGAACGTGTGACCACACCGATGGATTCCTCTTTCAGAGAGCAATCCATTGGTTGGGGTCACACGTTCTATTCGAGTCCCATTTAGCGACTCTGGAGCTGAAAACCCGTGCGGGACCTTGACCGCCTCCACCGGTCTTCTGGCCCACTGTGCGCGTGGCACACGGGGCGAACGCCAACGAACGCGGTGCAGCTGGTGGGTCGACCCTGTCGCTTTTCGCTCCCAACTTATAATGAGCCTCCTTTTACAATGAACGCGCCATCTGGGGGGCGCTGCGGGAACCGGCACCACCCGGCGTGGCGCTGCGTGGCGTGGCGGCTGCCAAAGTTAGTCCCCGTGTGCACATATGTGTGTGGAGCGGAGCGAGGCAAACTACTTGAGGAAGTAGCTCGCGAAAGCAATATATGAATAAGGCAGCCGGCGGGCGGCCACCGATTCCGAGATTCTGATAGCGGTGGATTCCTGTCTCTCGGTTGCGAGAGAGACGCGCCGCGCCTTGCAGGCCGGGTGACAGGGCCGAGGCGGTCCTTGCTGCGCCGCTGCGCCCCTCGCTGCGGCCGCTTCAACTCCGCCCGGGTCCTGGGTGTGTCCGAAGCGGCCTGGTCGGCGTCCGCAGACACGCAGCACCGCGGGGCGCGCCCGTTGTTTCCGGGCGCGGCCCTTTAATTTTGGCAATAATCACCCTCCCCCTTCCCCCTCTCTTTTGTCTCCGTGGTCAGCGCCAGGGAAGGCCCCCTCCCCCCCTCGCTCTTCCGCCCTCATTACTCGGGGCAAATAGAGCGGGGGCCACGACGACGACGCCGGCGCCGTTTCGTTGTTTGTCCGCGGAAGCCGCGCGGTCTGGCCGGGTCTGCCTGCCGGCGACGCGCCAAGTTTAAAACGGATGACAAACTCCCCGCGCTGCGTCTTGGAGGCTCCCAATCACCCCGAGACCCGGCCACCGGCCCGGCCCGGGAAGGTAGGCAGCCCAACTGCCGGCTATTTGCTATTGCCATTATTGCTGGCTCCTCGTCGATTTGCGCGGAGACCGCTATCACGCGCCTGTTCCTGTCATTTCGGTGTCATTTCGGAGTGATTGGTCGTGCATTTCGCGATCGATAGACATGAGTTATTTCGCACTGTTTCCCACTGCGGCCCTCTCTCTCTGTTGGCGAGTTGGAGAGCGAGCGCCGCGTCGTTACAGGACAGCAGCGCCACACGGAATTTGTTTGTAAATCCTTTCTCTGAATCGGTTGGGTCCTTGCAGTCCTTCCTGACCGGTAGAGCTGGTTAGGGGGGCCGTAAGGTGGAGATCGAAGGTGGCTCTCCTGGCCCGGGGTGGGGTCGCGGGGCGGGGCGGCACGGCGCCGCGGCTGTGCAACTGAAATCCGCCTGTAACGAGAGGCTCAACAAAGCAAGCAGGCATCACCATTTAGCAGGCTTTGTCGTTTCCGTTTCCGCCGCACTCGGCGGCGCGGCGACTCAGTGCGCGCCACGGCCTGGCGGGCCTCCGTCGCCATCATGTCGCTGATTTGATTCCTTTTTAGTTCGAGCGACACTACGTCGTCAAGTTTGTGTGTGGGAAGAAGGGAGGGGGGTGATTTTCCACCAGTCACCGTGGTGAGTTTACCCGTCACGGTGCACCTCAGCGTCGCGTGGCACCCCGGCGTATCTTCGACAGTTTTCGGAACTCCCCTTCTAGGCGGAGGCGACTCTTTGGCTGAACAACAACAACAGCAACGCCGTGAAGGGGTTGCCAGGTGAGGCTCCACGATGTCGCGTCACGCTCCCCGATAATAACTTCGGCCGAAAAGGGACGTCGGAAAAGACGCAGCTCAGCGGGAAAAAAAAAAGAAAACGGGTGGGTATTTGAACCCCGTCCCGGTCCTGGCGTTGAGAGTGAGTCAAGGTGCGATGACTGCGTTTTCAATCGCGGCGTCGTGAGTCGCACCGCTCGGTGCAGAAGTTTGGCAAACCAACTGCATCCCTGGAGGAAGGGGTGGGGCGGCGGGGCGGGGCCCAGCGGTGCAGCGAGGGACGCGAATGCCTAATAGGGGCCACGGCCCGGTTGACAATAGGTAGCGCATTGCCAGCCAAGCGGAGCCGGGCCCGGCAGGCAGGCAGGCACGGCCCGCATTCGGGACACGCAAGGAGGCCTGCAGAGGGGCCTGGACTGTGGCGTGCTGGATCGGGGCGCATTCCGCTGGGGGCCCAAGGGTCCGGAGGGCGTTGGGTCGGGGTGGGGTGGGGGAGCCAAGTCGCCAATGCAGGCCCGCCGCAGCCTGCCGGGTCGCCACGGAGGAACGGTCCGCTTTGTGACGACGATTAGGATGGGCCTACATCTCATCATCGCGGAGCCCCCCCTCCCCCCCCCTCCCCACCATCGACCCGCCGCACCCAGTGACCGTGCGGGCCGCGCCGGGTCGGTACCCGCACGCCACGGGCCCACTGGGGCCCATTTATCTCAGTCGTGGACCCGATAGAACGGCCGTTCTTCAGCTGGACCCCTCCACCTGTATCAGCCTGGCCTGGCCTGGCCTGGCCTCGCAGCTCCGCCGTGCCGTAGGTTGGAGGGTCACTCTCCGGGGTGTGCGCTGTGCCGCCTGATTGGCGGCCGCTGGTTGCGTCCCGACTTTCCCAATTTGGACGCACTTAAATACTTTGACCGTACGTATATTCCGCGGTTTTCGTGTTCAGGCAGGCTATGACGTTTTTCGCTGTGTTTTGCCTTTGCTTCGGCTGGGCTGCTTGAGTCGTCCTTCCGTATTCATGGCGCGACATGATACAGCAACTCGCGCGCGGCCCGCCCCGCCCACGCTGTGATGGGCGGTGGGCGGTGTGGGGTGCGGGCGGCTCGGAGATTTCCCAGCGCTCTGGGCCTCGCCGCGCTCGCAGTGTTAAACCCTTCACCAAGGCCGAGGCCGGCCGAGGCCGGGCCCAGAGAGGGACCGGCGTGTGCACTCATTTCATACCGCGTCCTCGGGTCGTAAAAGTGCGGGGCGCGCTCCGCTCGGCCGGCCCGCCGCCCGCAGCCCCGCCCGCAGCGCAGAGCAGCCCGATATTTAACGGCTGGCCCGCACTTCACTCTCCACTCCGTCCACGAGTCCCTGGACGAGTCCTGGCCCCTCTTTTCGCCGGCCGTCCGCGCGGCAGACCTCACCGCGCAGTGGGTCAGAAGACCGCTGAGGCGGCCAAAATCCCGGACGCGTTTTGAGCTCCAGAGTCGCTAAAAGAGACTCTAATCGAACGTGTGACCCCACCAATGGATTGCTCTCCAGACGAGGAATCCATTGGTGGGGTCACACGTTCGATTCGAGTCCCATTTAGCGACTCTAGAGCCCAAAACGTGTCTAGAATTTTGGCCGCCTCAACGGTTTTCTGACCCACTGTGCATCGGCACCACCCCTCGCAGTGCGGGCCAGCAGGTGCCGGGAACGGCCCGGCGCGCCCACGGCTGCCCACGGCTGCCCACGGCTGCCCACGGCCCCGACGCGCCTTGTCGCCGTGCCAGTGGTGTGGCGAACAATGAGTCGACGCGAGGGCGGTCTGTGTCTCGCGGCCCGTGTCTTGTGGGCGCGGAGCCTCGACCGTGTGGCTGCCGCTGCCGACGCTGGCCAGACTGGCTCAGCCATCCGCGGCGGCGACGCGCTGCCCTATCCATCACAATCAGACGCCACTTTGGGCTTTTAGCCTGCAGGCAGCAGCGTGCGACAGGGCGCCGCGTGTAGCACTGTACCTGCGCTGCAGCCACGCCACGGCGTGATTGATGTGCCATGACCCGGGTCACGTTAGCGCGCTCGGTGAACTGGTGCGGTGCTGCGACCGGCAACAAGAACAACAACGACATCGGCCATGGCTGAATTTGTTCCGATTTATAAGCGCCTCTACTCGGCTGGCCTTTGAAACTGGAGCCGCGAGACGTGATTGGCGCTCTCCCCCGCGCCGCGTCACGCCGCGTCACGCCGCGTTCGCGCCGGCGTCGATCAGGCGCTCTTTTATTTGTCGGCCGACAAGCGGAACGCGACACTACGGAGTTGTCTTTGCCGCCGGGTCGCCACCCCCCTCCCTCCCCCTCCCCTCCGCGAGCGCATTTTTCAGCCTTGCCCGCCGAACCGGTAATTGCTGTGGACTAACGAGCTGCCATCTGCGGTACCCCCTTCCCCCTCTACCCGCCCCCTCGGGGTCCTCCCTCCCCCCTCCCCCCCGGGAGACAATGCTTTTAATCCTGCGCTGAAGGTAGTTGAAGACGGATTGCACACTAAGCTGGCGAAGCTGGCCGAGGCGCACTAATGCCGCTCGCGCCGCGATGCGGCGATCCAGTGGGCGCACAGTGGGAGGAGAGTGTCTGGCGAGTCGGCGCGGTTATCACACCTGGTGAGCCCGGTGTTGTGTTGAGGGCGGCGGCAAGGCCCTCGCCGAGAGCGCCTCCCCCCGCTGCCGCGCTGCCCCGCTGCCGGCCGCCACTGCTAAGAAAGTGATATCACAACTTTATCGGGCAGCGACAAAGTTTTTCAATAAGTGAGGCGCTCAATGCGGCCGGTATGGCGGCTGACCGCTGACCTGGCCGTCGTCCCGCGGGGCGGCCGGAGGCAGGGGCGGCGGCGGCGCGGGTCAGCGCGATGCTGCTTCTCCTCGGCGCGGCCCGCATGTGGAAGGAAGAAGGACCCCCCACGGCGCCGTTTCCGGCCGCTACTTTTGTGTGTGATCAGCGTTCCGAATTCGGGCCGTGGCGCGGCGAACGCCCTGGAACGCCCCGGAACGCCCCGCGACCCCAGAGCAGCGAGCAACGTTCCAGGGGCCGGCCGTAAATTCGGCAATACCGCAATGATGCAGAGCTTCCGGTGGGCTGCGTTGTAGGCAATGCCGTCCATGTGGGCGGCCAGGCCCGGGGGGGGGGGGGGGCAGCGCGCTGGGACTGGGACGTCTTGCTCCCCGTCCCCACCCCTTCGGAAGGAACGGCCAGCGAATTGCATGTGAAGTGTGACACACACGATACGGCTGGCCGGGCGGTGCAGTCCCCGCAGGCACCCCGCCCCGCCCCGCCCCGCGCGCCCCGTCGTCCCCGCGCAGGGTCCAGGAAATTGGAAGTGCTCATGAATGATGCATGCCTTCCTCCAGCAGCCAGTAAATGACCTTCCATTGATTTTTTTTAGGGCGCTACGCGCTGCTACGCGCTGCTACGCGGCGGTGCGGCCCGTACTGCCCTCCACGCCGTGGCCATGCACGGCCCACCAGACCGGGCGGTGTGACACGCCGCCCCGCGCATGGGAGTCCAAAGCACTCCGACCAGTGGTCGTCCTCGCCCTGATAAATGGCTGGGCATGAGAACAACCCCGCGTCGCGGCGGCTGCCTACCTAGGTCAGGTTCTCCACCTCCCTTCCGCTTCGTGCTCCGTCCTCATGTTACGTCCTTTGCAATTTGATCCGCCGTCTCCGCGGTGCCCCGTTCCATAGCCCGGTGCGCTAGTGGGCCGGCTTTCCACGGTGCAGTGTGGTCGTCTGTCGACTGGCAGTCTGGCGGTGGCTCCATTATGACGTCATCTCCGAATCAGCGGATTACCGATCGCGGCGGAGGGGAGGATCCGGCCCTCTCAGTGCGAAGCTGAGGCCCCCTTTGGAGCGGTGCGCCGCTGACCTGTGTTCCGCCACGCCGTGCACCCAATTGCGTCGCTTTCCGTCATCTGCGATGCCCGGCCAATTCACGGCCGCGTCTCATCCACCACGCCCCGCCGCGCCACGCCGCGCCACGCCGTTCCGCCCCAACGCCAACTGCCTGCCAACTTTGGCTCCGAAGAAACTCGCCAAGTTTAATAATTACTTGTGGCCAGGGGCTTGCGCGCGCGCGGCCTACCCCCTCCCCCTCTCATTCCATACCCCGACGCCGGCCGCGCCAGAGCCTGATAGATAAGGGCAGTCTTTGCCATGATGCCGTGTCATTCCCAGCGGTGTCCTGGAGCGCGAGGCGACACGACGCTAGGGGGGGGGGGCCTCGGTCAGGGTCGCGGCTGATGTTTGAATAAGTCACCCGGGCCAAGGACGCAGGCCAATGGAAGGCCCACACTGTAAAAGGAGTTACATCAAAATGTCGAAAATTTTATGATGGATTTTCTTAGCAACATCGTTGTGAACGTCATCACCAAGGGCAGCGAGCGCGCCGGGCTAACAACCCAACTGGCTCGCTCTCCGGTCAGACCGAGCCGGCAGCCTGGGTGGGGCAGGCGGGGCAGGCAGACAGTGTTGCAGATACCCGGAACCATTATTTCTGCCAACTTTATCAGTGGCGCGCGCGCTAAAGTTTGCTCTCCGTGCGGTGGGGCGGGGCGGCACTGCCTTTAGTGCCGTTAGTACGCGTTAGTACCTCCGATTCGGCCAATGAAGCTGCTCGGCCCGGCCGGGGCGGCCGCTGCCTTCCACGGCCGCGTACTTTCCCCAGGAAGCTCTCCGTCACTTCCGGTTTTTCGCCCAGGTCCGTCATTTCCGGCTATGGCAAGTCCCCGGTTACTGCCGCACAGTGGGCCAGAAGACCGGCGCAGGCGGCCAAAACTCTCGATGCGTTTTAAGCCCCAGAGTCGCTAAATGGGACTCGAACCGAACGTGTGACCCCCACCAATGGATTCCTCGTTCGGAGGGCAATTCATGGGTGGGGTCGCAGTCGCACGTTCGGTTCGAGTCCCATTTAGCGACTCTGGAGCTCAAAACGCGTCAGGGATTTCGACCGCCGTCTCCCGTCTTCTGGCCCACTGTGTGCGGCGCCCTCTCGGCAGGATTCATGAGGACAGTCCGGTGACGGAGCGCCGCGCCGCCGAAGGGCGCCGAGCACTGCGGAGCCGCACCTCGTGAGGCGCGCATATGGCAACATGAATCAGGGAGCTAATTCCGAACTGGCGCCGTGTTTGCCTGTCGGCTCTGGCGCACTGCTGGGCGAAATGCGCCAACTGCCTGGGACTGGCACGCAGGCTCCACCGCCGAGCGCCCGCCGAGCGAGGGATAGGCAACCCGACGCACGGCAGTGCCCCGCGTTGCCTACCCCGCAGGCTGCCGCCCGCCGAGCGAAGGACGACGCGTCCTTCCAGGACGTTTTACAGATTAGCCTTGCACTCTCATGGCCACCTTGTTCAGCCAGAGGTCGCGGCCAACCTCACTTAGCTGTGAAAAATGGCTTAAAATTGGTTAGTTTCTCGTTTTCCCTCGCGATTTGTCCTCGTCCTCCGGCGTCCTCATTAAAACGTGTAATGCAATTATGACGCGGCCCCTCCAATAAGGACGCACGTTGTTGCGGCCAGGAGAGGCGCGCCAGGTGCGCCCTGCAGCTGCTGCTGCTTGACAGCGGCACAATGAGCCCCACTGCCTTCACTCGGAGAAAGAAGAAGAACCCGAAAAAAAGAACTGTACATGTCCGGTGATTCTGGTTTATACCTGGACCGTCTGTACCTTGCCAGGCACGAAGGTTCCGTACATGTTTCCCGTGTGTACATGTGATTCCTTTGGGGGACTGCTGACGCAGGACGCAGAACCAGTGAGGAAGGTTCTTACACCCAAAAAAGTGACTTCTTGAATCAAGAAAAAAATAACTCTTCTAGGGTTTTTTTTTTTGAGAAAAATTTTCTTGGACCAAACTTTTTTTCTCGTACAAAGAAAAATTTTCTTGTATCAAGATTTTTTTTCTTGAAAGAAAACCAAGAAACCTTTTTTTTTGGGGGTGTACTTTTTCTGCACGGGGATTATCTGGCAGTGTTTGCTGTGTGCTGCACGCTGCCCGGAATGGGATGAGGCGCCTTTGTCGGCTCTCAACAATGCCCGCCGGCCGGCCCGCTGCCGCCGCCTCCTCGCCCTGTCCCTCTCGCACCCCCGCGCAAGGCCCCGCGCGTGCGGGCGAGACGGAGTGACGAAAGTGTGCCGGACCCGCAGAGCCCGCAGACGAAATGCAGCTCGATTAATCACGTCACCTGCAAGCCGCGGCCCGGCCCGGCCGAGCTAGAGGGCTAGAGGGGTTAGGACGGGCTGCTGCTGCTCGTCGTCGCAGTGCGGGCCGAAATAATTGGGAGTCGAGTAGTGAAATGATGGGAACACGGATCGCCCCGGGCCGCGCTGCCGCGCTCACAATGGGGTCGTGCACGTCGTGCACCGCGCCGGGTGCAGCCCTGCATTGTTGTCGCCGAGCGCGGACAATGGCGGCGGCGGTCGGGGCGGTACACTGTTGCCCCTGAGCCCACTGTGACCCCGCGAGTGGCGGGTCGGGGTCGGGCCGGGGCACGAGGCCGCGCGCAAAGACGCGCACGTGTTTGCGTTTGCAAACGCAGGAAGACGAGTTTTTGGCTAGAGTCGACACATTAAGGAGGCGAAATGCGGACTCGCATGACTGGCGGGTCACACATGGTCACACACTCAGAACGCCCAAGGTGAGTCTCCTCCCCGTCGGAATCGGTTAATGTGTCTGCGGGAGCCTAGCCGCGAGCCGCCCCAACACTGCGAAACCGGCCGGTGAGTTTCGCTTCCGGTCCGCAATAATCCTAAACAACGCGATTGTTTTGGCGCGGCGAGTCGGGCGGCGGCTTTGGAATGTCTCTCGCCTTTATTTCGTTATTCCGGGGCGTCAGCCGAGGCGAGCGGTCCAAGGAGTGTGTCTGCGGGAAACATCCGCCTCATCTCTCTCTCTCTCTCTCTCTCTCTCTCTCTCTCTCTCTCTCTCTCTCTCTCTCTCTCTCTCTCTCTCTCTCTGCCCTGCCGCGACTCGCCCCCCACGCAGCACGTCCCGGCCACAGACCCAGCCAGGCCCAGCCGCAGCTGCATAGCCTCGGGAATAGTGCCAATCCGCCGTTATGTAAAACGGTGCAATAATAGTAGCCTGCCCCGCCACGCCTCGCCCCGCCACGCCCCGCTACGCCCCACCACGCCCCCTCGAAACAGGAATAAGCATGGTGGTCCCTGCAGCATCTAGCGGATATCGGCTGGACCGTCTCCAGGAGCAATGCGCGGCGGGCTCGACTCTCGGCGGCGGCGCGGGTTCAACTCCTGGCCGCGGCGTTTGCTGCTGGCAGCTAGCTGTGATTAAGTAAAGAGGTTTGCGGTGCAGTCACTGCGAAGAGCAGGCCGCCGCGTTCTGCGCCCTCCTTCCGGGATCCGTTATTGTTTCGTTTAGTTTGGCGCGGCCGGCCGGGACCACGGCCGAGACGCCCCCCCCCTCCCCTCCCCGCCGCCAAATCGTTCCTTTTCCTGCCGATACGTCCGTCGGGCCACCGCTGCTGCAAGGCAGGGCATGACGAATGACTTTCTGGCGACTGTGTGACTGCCGGCCGTAATGGTCCGGCAGCGCCGAGCTGGACGAGGAGGGGAAGGGGGAGGCTGCGGTCGGGGCGCAGGCGAGGCGCCACCACCCTGCCGTGCAGTCTCGGCCTATTAGGGCCGATCTGCCAGGCAGCACACACGGTCACACTCTCACATGCTCTCTCTGAACACACACACACACACACACTTACTTTTGGAGGCAGCAGCGACCTCTCTCGTCCCTCTTTATTCCGGCCTTTTTACCATATTTTGTTTTGGGCCGTCGGTGCGAGCCCTATACAGCGAAGGCCCTGCACGGTACAGCGTCCGGCAGGGCTGGCGGGGCTGGCGGGGCTGGCAGGCAGCGCCGGACTGACAGGGTCGGCGCAGGTGCGGCCATGATTGAGGCGCCACACACACTGCGCTGCGCGGCAGAGCGGCTCGGAGCCCTGCGTGGTCGCCCTGTCCCTCTCGCCCCCTACGGCACGCCCTGCGGGTGCGAGAGAGACGGGGCCGCCGTGCAGCCTGCCGGCGGTGCTGGGCGTTGGCCGCCGGGATGAGAGTGGACTTGATGGTCCTGCCCGGTCGTGCCGCGCCGCCCCGACTCGACGGCCTGACGGCGCGGTTTTAAGGTTGAAAAGGGGGGGGGGGGAATTTCCATGGTCTTTGCCTACTCACAGAGGCGCGGCTTGCCTACCGTCGGGCGTTTCCGGAGAGCCGCAGCCACCGCCCGGGGGCTCGGAAGACCGTTGAGGCGACCAAAATCCGGGACACGTATTTAGCTCCGGAGTCGCCAAATGGGACTCGAATCCCACGTGTGACCCCACCAATGGATACCTCGTTCGGAGAGCAATCCATTGGTGGAGTCACACGTTCGATTCGAGTCCCATTCAGCGACTCTGGAGCTCAAAACGCGTCTCGAATTTTGTCCGCCTCAACGGTCTTCTGACCCACTGTGCACCGGACTTGGCAGTGTCGGTGGCTCCGCTGCAGACACGCCGCACTTGGCGCCCCCCGGCCAACCTCGGTCGGTCGGGTAACCAGGCACTCGGAACCGGTGGCGCGGGGGCGGCGGGGGTGGCGGGGGCGGCGGCCGCACGACTCCCACAGGTGATGTGGGTCCCGAAGTGTTCCGCTGGCACTTTGGCCGCGAGCCTCGACGCCCGTCCGCCGTGACGCGCTCCACGGCGTGCTCGCGGCGGCGTGCACCCTGCCTGTTCCTGGTACGCGTCAGCACGCTGCGATGCGACCGATACGATGTGTAAATACGCGATTTTTCCCGAGTGGGTGAAGGCGGTCGGTGGGGTGGTTGTCACAGATGTGGCCGCCCGCGTGTAGTAGCGCCTCTGGTTTTCCCCAGCAGCCCAGTCGGACCTGCCCACTGCAACTTCACATAACCCAGCATAATTGGAAGGTCTTGGTGGCGGCCAGCTGCCCCCCCGCAAGGGCGCAAGGTGTCTCCCCCAAGTCCTGTAGCGCTCGGCTCTCTGGGCGACCTGACCCGACGCCCCCGTCAGAAACAATAAAAAGGGACGGTGGCCGCTGGCCACCCACCTCTCACGCTCTGCGGCACCCGTTCAAGGGGACCGCCACAACCTTACATCATTCATAGGCCTAAACAGTGCGTGTGGTAGTACGGTGTGTGTGTGTGAGAGAGAGAGAGAGAGAGAGAGAGAGAGAGAGAGAGAGAGAGAGAGAGAGAGAGAGAGAGGGAGGGAGGGAGGGAGGGAGGGAGGGAGGGGTGTGTGTATGTGTGACACGCCCATGTTTGAAAGAAGAAATAAAAGGCATGCGACGGAGAGGAAGAAAATAAACCAGCCAGATTCCATTCCAACTTGCAACCATGTCTCCTCCCTGTCTCCTCTCCCATTGGACTTACTCATCAACATTCCAAACCGGGTTCCGCGTCGCTCGCGAACCCCAAAAAAAGAGAGAAAAAAAATTGTCGAAAACAAAACAAAATTACTTGAAGAAAGAATAGAACGAACGGAACGTAGTAGAATGGCCCGTGTGACGGGGACGATTGGGGCGGCCGACTCCCCGCCAGGCTGACTCATGTCGCAGACTCGTTGCATCGTGTACCCCGAGCTCATACACCAAATCCCCGGCCAACTTGGTTAAGGGGTGTTTTGGGCACCCCGCAGGCCCTGCTGGCTTACATCCCTCGGCAGGCCGGGCGGGGTGGCCCCCCGCATCCCTTGATTAGGGGAATCTCGGCAGAGGAGCTTCGCCTATAGTTGAGTCCCTACCCACCGCACACCTTGCCCTCCCACCCCCCCCACTACTCCAGCCTCCACGCATCAACCCTACCAGCGCCACCCTGCTGGGGTAGGGACTTTACATGCGTGGACCCCACCACATGGCTCCCCTGAGCCCATCTCCAGTGAATCTTCCCCCTTTCTCTGCACTCCTGAATGCTCCACGTGTGTGTGTGTGAGAGTGTCTGTCTGTCTGTCTGTCCGTCCCTCTCGCCTTCTTTTCCTCGTCCTTAACCATGACCAATTCGCAGACGTGCCCATGGCAGTCCCTCCCTGTCTGGCGCGGGTTTGGCGCCAAGACTCGAATAGGGTCGTTGCTGCGGACTCCGTCCGCGATATCCCATTTGAATCCAACTTAATTCGGCGAGTCTCGCCCACGCTGCGACGGCAGCCAACTGGTGACGGTGATTCTGCCACAGAACAACATTTTTCACAATCGAGCACACGGAAAGAAAGTGGAAAAATGTGGGGAGAAAAAAAGGATGGTGCGGTTTCGAACGGGTAATGCCGGTAAGCTGTTGTAATAATTCCCTTTTCGGCGCCCCTCGCGGCGCCGCTGACGGGGAAGGCGAAACAGAGCGGCGAGCCGCGGCGAGGAGGGGAATAAAAATGAACAAAAGAACAAAAAAAAACAACAAAAAAAAACAGGAAGACGCGCCGCTGGAGATGCCCGTTGGGAGACGACCCAAATTAATCCACTATTTTTACGACGTCTAGCTGAATAGGGAAAAGGCGCAGCGGGAAGGTGAGAGAGAGAGAGAGAGAGAGAGAGAGAGAGAGAGAGAGAGAGAGAGAGAGAGAGAGAGAGAGAGAGAGAGAGAGAGGAGGGGGCCTTCTCAAGGCGGGAACTAACGGCCGGCTGTGTTCCTGGGGGCGGAGATCGCGAGTATGACGGAGCAGCCTCCGTTCAGGCAAGAGGGAAGAGGGCCTCGTGGAAGGCGGGGCCGCGACAGGCATCAGGAAAGCGGCCGTGCACGAGTCGAGGCGTGGCCCCCGCGGCCTGGCCGTCCGTGGGGCTGGCCAGGGGCCTGGCCAGGGGCCTTGGCCTCGGGGACAAGCCGGCAACTTCGGCCACCGGACGGGGCGGCGGTGCTAGCCTCGCGGGGGAGACTTTGGCGGCCCAAGTGGAAGGAAGGGTGGGTGGATTCACCACTCCTCCTTCCTGGCACTGCCTTCACCTGTGCCCCCCTCCCCTTTTGCGGGCGGCGGGAAACTTGCCCAATGTCAATGTGCATCGCCATGCGGGCTGCGGCAGCGCCTTGCAGTGTAGGCAACCGCAGCGTGCCATGCGGGTGGGCCCGCTGTGCAGTGTGCCCCGCACGGCGCCTTACAGTGTAGCTGAGATTGCGGAGGGCGGGCGACCAGCCTTTTTGTTAGAGAGGGGGAAAAAAGAGATCAACCCGCTCCCCCCCTTTTAATTCTACTTAGTAGGCTGGAACGAGTTCCTGTTCTTACGACCACAAAACCCCAACCACAGACACAACAACGAGTGAAAAAAAAAAAAAAAAAAAAAAAAAGACTGGGGTCGCCGCTTCCCACCCACGCGGGCGCTTTCATTTTGGTCCGATTGCGGCGCTGTTGCCGGCGGAAAGTTGAGCGGCTGGACGCGCGCATTTCAAACAGTTGGGACAAAGGGGCAGCCTGGCGCCGCTGCGGCCCACTGTGGCGAGCGGAACCGCCTGCCGCCTTCGTCCGGCTCGTGTTAACCCTTCAAGTTTTTTTTTGTTGAAACCTAGCCCAGGCCGACGCCGACACGGGCCGTTCTAGTGCACGGGTTCCGCGTTTTGGTGGCGTCGCGGCCACGATCCGCAGGGTGACATGAAATAAACGGAGGGACTGGGTGGAGTGGAGTGGGCCGCGCCGGCTAGTTGGCGCTGCTGCTGCTGCTGCCTTCGCTGGCTTTATTCCCATTTTCCCGGACTGGCTGCTGCATGCGTTGTTAGGTGGCATTCGGTGCATTGTGGTCGAGTGGTTTCTCTCTCTGGCTGGCGCACAGCGTTTGGGGGAAAATCCTCACCCCCCCCCACCCCCTCCCCACAGCCTGGCTGGGGCCGACCGAGTTGAATCCTTCCTGCCGAGTGCATGCCATGCGCTGCACCTTGCAAAAATCGCCCCCATTCTCCTCCTGTGCTTCCGTCGCCGCAGCCTCATGAGGACGGGGTTCTTGTACCGGCGGGGCGGGGCGGGGCGGGGCGGGGCGGGGCGAGGCGGGGTGATCCCTGGTGTCGTTGTCGTCGTCCCGTCTGTGCTGGCCAGGCCGGGAACCGATTCACGAAACGAGCGGCTCCCCCCTCCGCCTCCCCCTTCTGACTGCTTCCGGTCGACTTCCGTCCATCAAGGCTTCCGCCCCGCCCCGCCCCGCCCCGCCCCGCCCCGCCTCGACTTGGAGTCACGCTACGAATTACAATAGTGTCTTCCCCGACACGGCGGCGCGGCGGCAGGGCAAGTGTTTTGCCCAGAATGTAGCACCTTCGCATGGCACCCAAGACGGACGGACGGGGGGACGGGGTGCATCTGCAGACAGGCAGACAGACAGGCAGGGTGGATAGATAGATCGCGTGCCTCCGCGCGGCCCGAGTGATTGTTTGGCCCGCGATAATACAAATTCGGGGAGGGCGCTACATCTCGAAGGAGGCGCTATCCGCCCCGCTCTCGCTGTGGTGAGCACGCAGCCCCGCCTTTGTGTGTGCGTGTGTGTGTGTGTGCTGTGTGTGTAGTGTAGTGTCGGCCAGCAGGGCCGGTGACGTTAGAGATGCTGTTGTTGGTCCACTTATAACGTTACTCTCGGTCGTACTCGTCGTCTCAGAGCTTTTAAAGAAGCATCGCGCAAAGTTTGCTCTCCGGTCATGTTTAAACCAATGCGGACTGTCTGCGCGTTTCCCCGCCTTCTTTTTTTTTTTTTTTTTTTTTTTGCTGCTTGCCAGACACCCATCAGGAAATTGAACGGGATGATGCCGAGGCACCGCTTTGCCTCGGCTGCCGCGAGGAGTTGCGCGGCCCCCCGCCGGGAGCAAGCCGGGCAGGTTGCACGCCCCCGGGTGGGCGTGGTGGCGGCGGGGCCCCAAAGACGGCGCGGCGGCCGCCTTCGAGTGGCGGCAATCGAAAGAAAGAGAGAGAGAGGGGATGAATGAGGAGCATCACTGCACGTCGCCACGCCACCGAGGTTCGCATTGCCTCAGCAGTATCGGCGACGGAGTTCGTTTTCTCCTCACTTCAGTCGGTATTGCCCTATGCGCCTGGTGAATTCTTTTCACCATGCCGACTGAAATTTATTCTTTTTTTGTCGACCTCGTTAAAGCGTCCTGAGCAGTGAGTACCGCCGCCGCCGCGACCCAGAAAGAAGTCCGAAGGCTTGTGGAGTGTCTCGGCTGGTCTGGCATGTCTCTCCGACTTACAGTGACAGTACAGGGACTACGCACAGTGGGTCAGAAGACCGTTGAGGCGGCCAAAATTCTCCACCCGTTTTGAGCTCCATAGTCGCTTAATGGGACTCGAACGTGTTTCTCCACCTATGGATTGCTCTTCAAACGAGGAATCCATTGGTGGGGTCACATGTTTCATTCGAGTCCCATTTAGCGACTATGGAGCTCAAAACGCGTATAGAATTTTTGCCGCCTCAACGGTCTTCTGACCCACTGTGTGACGCACTCGTCTGCCGCACGTTTCCTCGCATCCTCCCCCCCCCCGCGCTTTTTTCCTTGGCGCCCTCGCGGCCCTCCCCGTCCAGATTAGCGGCGCGGCGTGGCGCGGCGCGGCTCAGACGTCTCGCACGCGAATTAAGATGGCCTTTTTACCAAGTTTTGTGCGACTGCCTGCCTGTCTCCTTTCATCCTTCCCCACCCCCTCCCGCTTCTTCTTTTTTCTGGGGGTGGGTGGAGGGGACTTTTTTTCTGGGTGCGCGCGGGGCCCCGGGGCGGGGGGGGGGGGCTTTGGGAACAGCGAGAAGTAGTAGTGGAGGTGGCGCGACGTGGCGGTGGGCAGGCCGCGAAGATTTATGTAAATCTCGCCATCTACGTTTGAATACTGACGACGCAAAGGGAATGGGCGGGGCGGACGCACCTGGGTCGGGTCGACACGCTGGAGCGCATCAAGCAGGCCGCGCGCCCCGCCCCCCCGGGGGGGGGAGGGGCGTCATCGTCATCCTGGCGATAATCCGGACCGAAATCCCCGCGGCTGAAAAAAGGAAGGTGCCCGCCGTCGCCGCCGCCGCGGCCTGCCTTACCTGCGCAGCCCGACTCCGACCGTCGTCGCTCTGTCTCTCTCGCACTCATGGGGCGTCGCGTAGGGGTGCGAGAGAGACAGAGCGACGGGGCGCTGTTGAGCACCGAGCTGTCCTGTCTGGTCGGCCGTAAATGAGGAAATATCGGGCATCCGCTGTGGGCCGCGAACGAAACGAAAGAACGGAAGTTGGTCGTGGCTGCCCGGCGATGCGCGTTGCTGCCTACCTGGCCGCCCTGCCCGCGATCGTCCGCCGGGAAGACGCTCCAAGACGGAAGAAAGCCTCGCCTCTTGAAGCGCCGCGCCATTCAATCATTTCGGGCGGCGCGGCCGCGCTGGAGTGCTGCTGTGCGCGGGGAGGCTGATTCCGCGCCGCGCCGCGCGGTCCTCCAAACTTGTTTGGCGAGGGAGCAGCGCGGAAAAGAAGCGGAGGAGAGTGCGCGCGTTTTGCTAATGATTAGCGCGGTGCTCTCATCCTACTACTTCTGCTGCTGCTCTCGCCCCGATACCGCGCCGAGTCCCCCGGCGGCAAGCCCGGGCAGGCAGGCATCCGCCGCCCCGCCAGGCGCCAGCAGCGCAGACTGGCCGGTCTAATTGTTATGGCGCGAAACCGGCAAGAGTACTCAACAGAGGAACCGGTGTAGCGACTCGGCGCCGCGCGCTGCTGCTGCAAGGCTCGCCCCAGTCTCGTTAAGCTGCCAATGTGCCAATTTTTTTGGCACGTCTTTTTTAACGATTATAACGCAATGCTTCAAGTACAGTACACCCTCCTTCCCCTCAATGTGTTACGTCCCGAGTAGCCTGTCCGACGTCCCCATAAGCCCCGACATCGAAATGAGGGGTTCTGAAATGGACCTCTCGCCCTGTTTGTTGACCGAGACCGCCGAGCCGGCTCTGTGCCCGATGGTTGGGCGAGGACCGAGGGTGCAATGCGAGTTGCATTAATGATGGCCGTGGGTCCAATGAGTGCACCGCGCGGCCCTGTGCGGCCTTGCTCGGAATCGAGGTTAATTTGGCGCCGCAATTTGCGCAAGACACTGGCGAGGCCCCCGCCGCCCCCGCAGCGCTTAGCAAACTGTTTTCCCTCTCACTTCTTTTTCCCAGTGGCATGACGGCCCCCTCCCGCCACCCGAGGGCCCCTTGGCCCCCCTTGGCCCCCGTGGCCCCCCCGCGGAGCCGAGCCCATGAAATACTGATGTGCTAGCAGGCCCTATTCAAAGAAAGGGCGGAAAAGGGAGCGCGCGAGCCTAGGCGTCCCCGCGCCCCGACTCATTCGACATTCGACGAAAGAGAACGACGAGGGTTTTGGCGCGAACGTGTTTATTTAATCTGCTCTGCTGCACAATGAATGCCGCCTCGTCGTCTTGCCAGCCGGTGAAGCCGTCGGCGCGGCGGCCGGTCCGTCGTCGCTGTCTTCGCCGTCCTCGCGGTGGCGTTGGTGCTGCGGGCCGCCCTGCAACGGGTGGAGGATGCCGACAGTGTTCAATGACGTTCTTGCCGTGCCGCTAATGGGACGGCCAGACGACTGGCCCCGGCAGGTCGCTCTGTCTCTCTCGCGGGGTGCCTCCAGGGGTGCCCCTCAGGGGTGCGAGAGAGCCAGAGGGACGAAGCGCTGTTCGGAGCCGGCCAGCAAACGCCGTAAGGTTATTTGGGTCCTCATCCTCGTCGGCGTGCACCTCCCCGTCGTCTCTGTTCGGCATAGCTGCCTTCCTACCTTCTAGTCCTCCATGCGGGAGCTGCCGCTGCCGCTGCTGCTGCCGCCGGCTGGGATGAAGATGCTGCTGCAGTTGTTGATGCCGTTGCCCTGGCCTATGGCCGTGGCGCACTCCACGCCCTGGTTGATGCTGGGCGGCTGGGAGGGTACGCCACTGGGCAGGGAGGGCACGCCACTGGGCAGGGAGGGAACGCCACTGGGCAGGGAGGGAACGCCACTGGGCAGGGAGGGCACGCCACTGGGCAGGGAGGGAACGCCACTGGGCAGGGAGGGCACGCCACTGGGCAGGGAGGGAACGCCACTGGGCAGGGAGGGAACGCCACTGGGCAGGGAGGGCACGCCACTGGGCGCCGCCGGGATGCTGCAGTTGTTGAAGCCGTTGCCCGAGCCCACGCCGTTGGCGCAGTTCAGGAAGTTGGAGGGCGCCGAGGCGTTGGCGTCGCGGCCGTCGTCCGCGGGCACGGGCTGCACAGTGGGACACAAAGCAAAGCGAGCACAGTCACAGCGGCCGGCCTACCCAACGCGGCGAACCAAAGCCGAGCCTCACCGACGCGAACACGGCGCACAGCAGGGCGGCGGCCGTCACGGCGAGGGCGGTCATCGGGGAAACTGCGAGAACAGAGAGGCATGGCGCGTTTTTCTCATTTACACCGCGTTCCGTGTGGCGGGGCGGCGTGTCGGCGGCAGGCAGGCCACCGCCCCGGGCAGGCCTACCCCCACCCCGGAAATTGCGGCCGAGTCCAGGCCGCACTTCCGGTGCCGGAATGAAAGAAACTCGGCGGACTTCCCTACTGGGCCGACTCACCCATGGTCGTGCTGTGTCTCGGGCCGCTGGACGAGTGTGGCCTCGACAGTCCTTCGCCGCCTATTTGAAGCACCGACGCCCCCCCCCGGGGGGGGGGGGCGCTCTAGACGACGGCATTGTCCGGCCGGACATGCACCTGGACAAGAGTCGCACACTGTGCGGGGCGTTATCGGCAAAATGCAGTGCACTGCACGTCCGGCCCGAGTTGATGTCATTGTGCTCTATCTTGTCGGCGGGGCGGCGGGGCGGCGGGCAGGCCGTGGTGCCGACCGCGGCATCCGAGGAATGGCACCGCTGATGCCGCGCGCGCACGACCTGGAATAGTCACTCGGGCAAGGAGTGTCGCTGCTGTAGCGCTCTCTCTCTCTCTCTCTCTCTCTCTCTCTCTCTCTCTCTCTCTCTCTCTCTCTCTCTCTCTCTCTCTCTCCCTCTCCGTCTTTATCTCTCTCGCCTTGACGCGCGACACACCGGTGGAACTTGGGTCTCATCAGAATCCCGGCGCCCCCCACTCTGAAGCAGGATTTGGTGGCACGTTCACCAGCCGCAGCAACTCGCCGTGCCGCGCCTCACCGCAGTGCCGGGCTGGCTGCGTGTGGGTGCTGCTCCGGGTTCCCGGAAATGGAAGTGGATCCTCGGTGCGCATCCTTTTCCCCGGAACGCCCTCGCGGGTGCTGACGGCCGGCGTAAATCCGCCCGCCCCGCCCCGCCCCGCCCCGCACCGCGGAGAAAATCTCGCCGACTCCGTGCTCGTGGCGACGCGATATCTTTGGCGCGATCCTCGTGGCCGTCATGTTCCCCGCTAATCACGTAAGGGCGTCGCTGGCGTCGCCTCGTCCTGGCCGTGTCCGGCCGCGCCGCGCCACGCCGGCTTATCTCGCCAAAACTGGTCGCGGCGCGGCCGGCGCGCAGAGCGGCGCTGAAAGGCTAAAAGGCCGTCCGCGCAAGGGAGTCGCGGTGACACTGCACCGTGCTTAAACGGTGATTTGTTGCGCCGGGTCTCCGTTTCCGCGTGGCGCCGCGCGGCGTGTGACTGGCCAGGCTTCGTCCGTCGGGCAGATGCACGCCGCCGTCCTGGTGGCGCTGCTGGCCGCCCTGGGCGCCGCGCCGCTCAGCAGCGTGAGTAGCCGCCGCGCCCTTCGACGGATCGACCACCGGGGCGTACCGACCGCACGGTAATGAGAGTAAAAACGAAACAACGTAATGAGTTGAGTGATGACGTCTCCTCCCTTTCCTTGTCGCTAGGAGTGCGAGCAGCACGCCAGGCCGCCTCTCGTCCCGCAGCGGCCCGCGTCGACGGCGCCCAGGCCGCCCCCCAACACGGCCATCGCGCAGTCGACGAGCTGCGCCGTGGCGGTGGCGGGCGGCCGCGCTGCCGACGCCGCCAACAACTGCGGCAACCTGGCCAACGTGGACTGGACCACCATCTTCGGCGGCAGACGGTAGTCACGGCTGCGCGTCGCTTTGCCGCTTCGCTTCGTTTTTGACGTTCCTTCTGTCCCGATTTCGCTCGGAAAATAATCAAAATGAAACTGTCTTCGTCAAACCAGCGTGCTTTCTTTGGTTGATTATTGGAGCGCCGTAGGAAGAGGACTCGAATCAAATCACCCATTATTGCCTTGTTCATTCGGGATCCTGTTTAGGGAGTGTGGCTATGGACTAGTCCTCTGTGCGACGCGACGCCTTCCTCCACGGCCGCGGACCCCCAAGCACTTCGGGCCCCGGCCGGCCTGGGCCGTGGTGGCCTTGGTGGCCAGCGCCCTCAAAGTGGGCCGGGCGTGAGTGGACGGTAGTTTGTTGACCAAGGGACGAAGGGGGTCGCTGGTGGCGGCTGTGACGCGGGGATAAGCAAAGGCTGCCCACAGGACGCCCCTTTCTCGTTAGGGCTGCCTGCCTGGCTGCCTGCCTGGCTGTCCCGGCTGAACAGGCCGTGGATGCAACAGCGGCCGGCCTGCCGGTCCGGGGCCAGGGGTGGAGGTAGGGTGTAGGCGCACGGCGGAGGTGCGCCGCGATTTGGGGGAGGAAGGCGAACTTGTGTCGAGATTAGGGCGGACTACATGCAAGCCTCCCTCTTGGCGGGGCGGGGCGGGAATGGGGGGGGGGACGTAACAACGCATTGAATTTGAGGCGGAGCAGGGAGCGCGCGCTGGAGACATGCAAGGCCTGAGGATCCTCTCGAGCGAGGCCCCCCCCCCTGCCTGCCCGCCTCACGGCGCGGTGCGGTCTCCCCGGGGAGATGTGATGTGGCTCATAGCAGTGGCACACTGAAACGCTCCGTCGAGCGCCTCACGGCCGGGCGCACCTCCACGCCGGTAGGGTCTGGTACAGTCACTCTCACAAGTAGACGGTGCCGTGCAGAGATTGCCCGACTTGGCCGTCGTCGCCGCTAGTTTTTCAGCAGTGACGAGTGATCCGTGTCGAAAGGCGCGCACCGTGGGCCCTTATTAACCTTTCCAGGCTGATTAGGCAACGGCACCCCCTGATGAGATGGCAGGGGGTAGGGGCAGGGGGTGAGATTGTTAAATTTGACTCTAATCCGTTCGTGAAACGGCTAATACGGGTTGAGGGAAGGGGCGGGCTGCTCGGTCTGGGCGGCGCCAGCCCGGCCGCCCAGTCTCTGGCCGCAGCGCCTCGGCGAAAGGCGTCCCAAAGGCGGACGGAGGGCGGAGAGACACTCGTTTGCCGCAATCCGCGTCGAAGAGAGGCTTGGGGAAATCAAGACTTTCGTTCCGACACTTGTTCCAAATTTCCACCACGGCAGCTCTTCCATGTGAGCCCTTCGTCGCTCTGCAACGCCTCTGCGTGGCCCTGCCCCGCACACGGCCGGCCCGCCCCACGTGCCCGCGTTCTCACACTGCTTCGCGCGGGGTGCCCTCGGAGGAGCCCCCTTGGAGGAGCCCCCGGTGGGGCCAGCACCTGCGACCCGACCCCCTGCGAGCGCGGGCGGCCGGGGTTCTCGTCGCCTCGCGGGGAGGGAGGGGGATCGCGTATGAAAAATTAAACGGCGCTGTCTATTTGGCATCCCAGACGCGGGGCTCGCTGATGGGTTCGCGCCGCACCTCGGCTCGCTGGAATAGTAACAAAGAGGTGTAGCGCTGAAAGCTCCCTCGGCCCACTGAAAAAAGTGAGTTCTTAATCTGAGAACATTTGCATCACTATAATGAAATGCTCTCAGTTAGTCCGAGAGCAATCCATCATAGTGATGCAAATGTTCTCAGATTAAGAACTCATTTTTTTTTTCAGTGCGGCGTCGTCGAGGTCGCCGATGACACCGACCTCAGCGGTCTGCCGGGGCCTCCTCCGTCTCGCCAAACGGAAGCATCGAAAAGAGAACTCGGCGAAAAGACTGCGTGGGGATTCGAACCCGCGCCATCCCCGCGGCGAGCCGAGAATTATTGGAGAAATGTGTGCCGGCGGGACAGCCTTTGTGCGGCCGGCTTAGCGGCCTTAAGGCGCTGCCGGCGTGGATTGGAGTCTCACTCCGCGGCCTCGCGGCCCGTTTGCGGTGAGACGTGGCGCCAGCCTTCCCGCGGCGCCGGTGTTCTGGCCCACTGTGCGGCTGGGAGACAACGAGCGGGCCGAGCCGTCCGCGCACGTACATCTGCGGCCGCGGATTCGCAGTACTCGATGGGCCGATTGGAGTGCGGGCCGCGGCCGTCCACTGATTGCAGAAGGGTGATTCGAAAAGTCTTTTATCCCTGCCAGCTTAGCTTGGCGCCTTGAATGCGTGCGAGCAACTGAAAACAATGGTACTCCCTCTGCGGGGCAGGATGCCAAGAGGCTTCCTTTAGCATGCCCCTGCGCCGGGGGCGATGTTGTTGTTGTTGTTGTTGTTGTTGTTGTTGTTGTTGTTGTTGTTGTTGTTCTCGCGGAAATTGAGATCGATGAGGGGCGCTATTTGCTACAAACAGCCATTGACTTAGTTAGGCGCGGCGGCGTGGGGTGACAAATGTCTTTCCCTATCACCAACTAATTTTCGAGTGGTGGGGGCGCCGCCACCGCCTGTGGTCACTGCTCGCTCGCAGGTCTTTCCCCGACAACGACCGCGGTCAGCAGAAAGCAAGCGGCCGCGCTGCACAGCGAGCTTGTTAGCGAGCCGCATACTAGCCACTTGTCGTAAACGTCCTCCGCGACACGTCATTCCCTCCGCTTGGAGGGAGCGTGTCCCGAACCGCAATAAACATCATTCGGGCAGTAAACGCCACTGGCGGCCGCGGCGGCGCACCGCTGTGCGGCACGGGCGGCGGCGGGCAGGCGGCGCGCTGCGGTCATACGGCCCATTTACCGGCGCGTCGCGCACGATAACGAACAAGACTTGCGAATAGTGCATTTTTAGTCGCCGCTTCGTGCATTGGAAAGCAAAGCTCGCACTCGCTAAAAGAGTATCATTAACAAGAAAAGAAAAAGAAAAAAGGGGGGGAAAAACAGCAAGTGGAACAAAAACGACATGGTGACGATGGTATTCGAACCTCAAAGCAACGAAACTGTAGAACGGCAGAGGTTCGAACACTGTCAAAATGCAAATGTGCTTCTAATTTTTTCCCCCTTCTTGTATTCGACGCGGAAAAGGGGTTGCGTGACTTAAATCGCCGCGCACACCACCCACCCCCCGCAGTGCGCCTCCCGCGTCACTCCGGGCGCTGTTGAGAGTGGGGAAGGGGGGGGGGGGGCTCCGCGGGAGGGTGCATCGGAGCGCTAGGTCCTTCCCAGACACGTGTCGTGCCAGACACCAGGGTGCTTTCCGTGTTCCATTCCGTTCCATGTCGCTGGTCGTCAACAGGTCGTTTGGTCGGGTCACGCCCCGCCCCGCCCCGCCCCGCCCTCCCAATCCTCCCTCCCCCGTCCCCCCGGCTCCGTGGCTGATGTGGATGGATGGCGTGGACGCACTCATGTTCTCGATCCCACCCTTTCCGGCGGGGATCTGATAGTGATTGCGAAGGCATTTACCCCCTCCCCTTCTGCTCAGCCGCAAGTGAAATCCAGCGGTGGTGGCGCGGCCAGAGCAGAGGGGCGGAGAAGGAGAGGGGGAGGGGTCTCTGTTGTCTGCAGTACCGACTTCAAAGTGAGACGCGGTGTACCTCAGAGTCCCTGGGGCGCCCCGCCCCGTGACCAGAGTCACCACGGCAAGGAGGACGCGGCGGTGCAGCTGGGCCCTGACCGCGGACCCGCAGCCGCGCCACCCCTGGCCACGAAGCGTGTCGTTGGCCACCGCGTCCACTGCGCTCTGCTGACACCGCGGATCCCAGCCTCCTCTTATTTGTCTCCAACTTTTGTTAATTGTTTTCGCGCGCTTTTTCCTTTGTTGTTGTTGTTGCTGTCGCGCTTCGCCCGTGTTTTCGCTGCCATCGCGTCATCAAATAGTCATGCCGGCGTCGTACGGCAGTGAAGCGGGCCGGTGTGGCGGAAAGCGAACGCGCTTATTACTGAATTTTTCGCGTTGGCGTAGCGGCGCTGGCGGGCCTGTTCGATGAGGGGACATCCCTCAGCCCGTCCACCGAGACGTCTTCGTTGACCTTCTCTGGGCGCTTTTATCCTCGTCTGTGACCCCGCTCCGCCCCGCTCCGCCCTGGTGTTCTCTTTGTCGCCGAAGATTGGTCTACTTGTCGCGTTCTCGCGTTGCCGCGCCGCTATGGAAGGACGCGCTTACGAGGCAACGAGGATCGGCCGGCGTCACCTTGGCGTCACCCCGCCGCAGGTTGTTCCAAAAAGAGAGAGAGAGAGAGAGAGAGAGAGAGAGAGAGAGAGAGAGAGAGAGAGAGAGAGAGAGAGAGAGAGAGAGAGAGAGAGAGAGAGAGACGGAACGATGAAACCACTTTTTCGGCCTGCAGGGGGTCACGCCTCGCCGGCCCGCTCGGCCCGCTCAGATTGAGTTGGCGCATTACAGCCCGTCTTAAAAGGCGCAGTTCCGGGCCTCAGGCCTCGCCGACGGAAAGGCGAAACGCAGCCCCGGGGGGCGGGGCGGGGCGCGGTACCGGCCAGCGCCCCTCTGCGCGCTCCAGCGGAAAACTCTTTGTAATTCCTCAGCGGGAATTTCCCCGCACCGGTGGCTGGCCTGGCTTGCCGGCCCACAGTAGGTCAGAAGACCATTGAGGCGGCCAAAATTCTACACGCGTTCTGAGCTCCAGAGTCGCTAAATGGGACTCGAATCGAACGTGTGACCCCAGCGATGGATTGCTCTCCAAACGAGGAATCCAATGGTGGGGGTCACACGTTCGATTCTAGTCCCATTTAGCGACTCTGGAGCTCAAAACGTGTCCGGGATTTTGGCCTCCTGAACGGTCTTTTGACCCACTGTGCGGCCTAGGCTGGCCCTAGAGAGCGAGTGGAGAGGACCCGGTGCGAGTGGCGGCGCGGCGAGCCCCTGTGAACGCAGACCGACCCGCACCACACTTGTGCGTTGGGCTGCCTACCTCCCAGGCGCCACGCGCCAGTTGGGGCGGAAGGCGGTCGCGGCAGCTGGCTGCCCCCTCTCTCTGCACCGACGGCTGCTGCGGTCGGGGCTGTGCCCTGGCGGCCCGCCGTCGCGGTCGACACGCCCCACTCACTCTAAACATTTTCGCCCCCCCTCCCCCCCTCTCCCCCCGGTGCCTCGACTTCTCCTCCGCGGGGTTATTCTTTAAACAGCAAGAAAGCGCCACAAAGCTACGCGTCCTGTAATTGTAAAGACCACTGAAATGGCCTCGCCCCGCCGCCCCGCCGTGCGCTGCCTGCAGCTTTGATGTTGCCTCTTGAATGCGGCTCGGTCGGTCGGCCGGCCGGCCAGGCACGCAGCCAGGCAGGCAGCCACGCGTCGCGGGGTTTGGGGTTTTGTTTGGGCCTGGTTTGGGTTTGATGGTTGTTACTGAGGCTAATTAATGGAGGGCTGCTGCACGGCCGCCCCGCCCACATGCGGGCCGCTGCCTGCCTTCTTTGCACCGGACGCGGCGGCGCAGAGGAAGAGAGAAACGAGTTGTTGAGGCGCGGTCTGCGTGAAATCCGAAACCGTCACAAGCCGGCGCGGAATTAACACTCTTGGCGCACAAATCAGACACCTGTCTGTTGGCACCGCCTTTTTCCCGCTCTCATTGTGTGTGTGTGTGTGTGTGTGTGTGTGTGTGAGTGAGAGAGAGAGAGAGAGAGAGAGAGAGAGAGAGAGAGAGAGAGAGAGAGAGAGAGAGAGAGAGAGAGAGAGAGTGAGTGAGTGAGTGAGTGAGTGAGTGAGTGAGTGTGCGAGGCTGTCGCCGTTGTCGGGGCGGCAGCGCGGCGACACAGCCCAGCACTGCTAGTGTGACGTGCCTCTCGCAGCACTCGGCCGAAGTCTCGGCATATCTCATTGGCGGCGCGGCGTGTAAATGGATCCGGAAGCTGATTTATATCCCCCACCCCCACCCCTTCTCTGGACCGCCATGGCGCGCCAGTCCCCGCCACTCGGCGCCACTGCCGCCTGGCCAGCAGCAGGCCGAGGCGAGGGCCGAGCAGCCCCGCCTCGCCCACTGTGCGTCTCGTGGGGCGCGAGAGAGACAGAGTGTGGCCACGCGCGCTCCCCGGGCAACACAACTTCGTGATCCCTGGACAAAGGATCCGAAAGGGCTCGCGAAGGGGAGAAGGACCGCCGAGCGTGAAAAAGTATAAATGAGCGGGGAGCGGCATTGCGAGCAGTGCGGCGGCTGCGGCGCGGGTTTTGCTTTTCATACGGCTTTCCTGGGAAAGCGTGTGGGAAATTGTTCCATTTCCTGCGAGGCGCTTTCCGGGCCGCTGCCGGCGCCGTCTCCGCTGACGCGAGGAGCCGGCGGACCCTGCTCACCGCCTGAAGCGTGCGTGAATCACCCCCCCGCCAACAGTGCATGTATAACGGCTGAATTATGGCGGCCTAGCTGGAGTCTGGCTTGAAGTCTGCTGGCCTGATCTGGCAAAGAGAGAGAGAGAGAGAGAGAGAGAGAGAGAGAGAGAGAGAGAGAGAGAGAGAGAGAGAGAGAGAGAGAGAGAGAAATGCTCCAGGAGGGCTGCGAGGTGTTTCCGCCGCGACCTTCGCGGCGATATTTCATTAAGGAGTGGAGCGCAACTTCGCTCCGTCATAATAATTTGGACAGCGCAAAAGTGAGAATGAGATTGATATCGGGGGGGGGGGGCAAGAGTGCGAACGACGGCGGGGTGCGAATAAGAGTGGCCGCCACTGGACGACGAAGAGAGAGAGAGAGAGCCATCGAGCTTCCCTCCACAAACCGCTGACGCTGTACCGTTGCCTCGCGCTCAAGTGTCACGTCCATCGCAGTGGAAGATCGCAATTGTTCGAGCAACCCGAGAGCGCTGTTTCAACTGGAAATAGCCCGAGGTGAGGGAACATGGTACGAGATGTTTGCATCAGAGTCGCTTGCCCTGTCCCGTGCCGTGCAAATGGAATCTATTCTCACTGCTCACAAAAGTGGAGGTTGCAATGACATGCATCTGAAGTGTGCGGGACTCCTGCGCCAGAAACCATAACTTTGCTTCCGAAGTGCTTTGTTTTTCTCCCCGTTGTTCCTCGAGAGCTGCACTGAGAACACCTTAGAAAATATTTTAGGCCTTACAAAGAAAAGTAGCTTGTTATAACAAAGTATTTTGAGCCTAAATAAGCTTACCAAGAAAATATTTCGTAATTTACGAACTATTTTTTCGTATAACAAAGTAAATTAGTTTGTAATATGTTTGCTCAAAATACTTTGTAAGGTTTTAGCGTGTGTGCTTCCCTATCCACCGGCGTTCCGTTCTGCAGCTTCCGTCAAATGGAGCTCCCGGAAAACAGGTGAGCTGGTGCCGCGCCTTGGACAGTGGCTGCCCACGCCCCTCATTGAGTGTGGACTCCTTGGCAGGTGGCTTGTTGACCGTGTCACCCCAGGCGCCATCCCGCCGGTTCGGTGTGTGCCTCGGCGTAATAGAGTCGTGCCTACCCAGACGAGACGCGCTCCCTCTCCCCCGGCGCACCTCCCCCTCCCTCTCCCTCTCCCTCCCTCCCTCCCTCCCTCCAGCGATCCGCTGCTTGCTCTTCATTTGGTAATGAAACAATCCATTAGCCCCGCCAGACATCTTAGACCTTGTCCGTTACACTCTCCATCGCCTTGATTAGGCGCTCCGATTGGTCGACTCGGGTTTGCCTATCGCGTTGCACCTTTTCTAATCTCCTCTCACCTTGGATTAAACGCGTGTGAATTATATCCCTTTGCGGATTGACTCAGTCACGGCCTTGTTTAGAGTTACGTGCGCACTAATTGTACGCTTCCATTAAAATTATTTTTTTTTTTCATTTTTTAATATTTTTATTTGATGTTGCCACGGCCTGTCGTTGCGACCCCGTAGCCGTGCTCCGCGCGTCTGCTCCTCCCACGCGCCAAAGTGGCGAGCTCGGCCGTAAAAGCGGCGTGCGTTTACCGTCGAGTGGAATTAAAAAGGGCCGTCATCGCAGCAACGCGATGCCATCGCAGCGACAACACACGGCCCGCCCCTCCGCCTCGCAGCCTCTGCATCAATTAGTTCCACGCGCCGATAGCATCAGGCCCCTCTTTGCTTGTCCACCAACTTTGGACGCCGCCTCGGCCGTCCTATCGGCGTCGAGATCGTCCGAGCCCGGTTACACGGTGGGCCAGAAGACCGCGCAGGCGGCCAAAACTCGAGACGCGTTTTGAGCTCCAGAGTCGCTAAATGGGACTCGAACCGATCGCGTGACCCCACCAATGGATTCCTCGTTTGGAGAGCAATCCATTGGTGGGGCCACACGTTCGATTCGAGTGCCATTTAAAGACTCTGAAGCTCAAAACGCGTCGAGAATTTTGGCCGCCTCGGCGGTCTTCTGTCCCACTGTGCGGCAGCCAGGCGCGCCAGGCAGCCAGGCAGGCGATAGAGGCGTCCGCTCGGAGGCAATGCAGGCGGCTGATCCATCGCGGCCGCAGCCCGCCGTGTCAACACGCGGAGGACCTCATTGTTGGACTTGGCCGACTGTTCGGGTCAACATGCGGCGATTATTTGCAGCGAGGCTGTTATATTCGGCCCAGATTGCTTTATCGTGTCAATAGCGCCCCGAGCGTCCCCTTCGAGGAAGTGAGACACGACCACTCCACTCGGAGGGAGGCGCGTCGGGCCGCCGCGGCACAGCTCGATACGGAACCACTTAGGTGTCCCGGCAGGTTGGCTGGAAGGCTGGCCGGCCGCCTGGAGGCTGAGGGATGGACTGGCTGGAGACTCGATTCCTGGAACTGGACTGCATGCTGACCAGCCAGAAGCTTTTTGGCTGAGGACTGAGTATACTCCCCGATTCGCGCGGCGATGCGAGAGGAAGGGGTTCGATCCTCACTCGGAAGCGGTTTTTTTTGTTTGTTTTTATCTCAGTGCGATGGGTCGTTGTCTTGAAACAATGGCAGAGAGCTGCACAGTCGCGACGAATGGCAGTCCAGTCCTCGGCACTGTGCATTGTGAATCGCACAAGAGAAGGGTGCTGCGATTCGCAGTCGATTTCGGAACATTGTGGCTGCTTGTAGCGCCCTCCCCCCACCCCTTCCACTCCCGGCCTGGCAGCACGCTCGAGCTTCCGCTCTCCGCGGTGTGTTTCTCTTCATTATCTGCCGTTGTATTTCACGAGGCTTATTTTTCTTGTCCCTATTTCACTCCCTCCCCTGTGTGTCCCGATGCTAAAGAGACTCTCTCTCTCTCTCTCTCTCTCTCTCTCTCTCTCTCTCTCTCTCTCTCTCTCTCTCTCTCTCTCTCTCTCTCTCTCTCTCTCTCTCTCTCTCTCTCTCCCTCTCTCTCTTTCTCTCTTTCTCTCTTTCTTTCTCTCTCTCTCTCTCTGCTCCCAACGGGGCCAAGGCCGCAGCACGAAAGAGAAAGAGAGGTGGTAATTGAAAAATAAATTAAACACGTCAACTTCACCTGTAGCTGCGCCGAGCTGCGCCGAGCTGCGCCGTGCGGCCGTCCCCGGCTGGCGGGGGTAATGGGGCGTGGCGCTGCGGTCCCGGCGGTCTTGACCACGCCGCGACACAGTGCGGCACACTGTGTGGTACAGTGTGGCGCAGGCGGACATCCTGTAATCTAGCCTGGCCGCGCCAAGTCCTTGCCTCCAATTTGTCCCCAGCCCCTCGGCCGACCGGCCCACAGTGGGTCAGAAGACCGTTGGGGCGGCCAAAATTCTGGACGCGTTTTGAGCTCCAGAGTCGCTAAATGGGACTCGAATCGAACGTGTGAACCCAGCGATGGATTGCTTTCCAAACAAGGAATCCATTGGTGTGATCGGGGTCATACGTTCGATTCGAGTCCCATTGAGAGACTCTGGAGCTCAAAACGTGTCCGGAATTTTGGCCGCCTCAACGGTCTTCTGACCCACTGTGCGGTTCAGCCCCCTGGCACTGGCCGCCGGCCGCGGCCTGTATTTAAAGTGCCGTTGTCTTTTGATGTGGCCCCTTGTATGTGGCGCCTGCCCGTGACACTGCGTGCGTGTGCGCGTGTAGAGGTGTGTGTGTGTGTGTGTGTGTGTTGTGTGTGTGTGTTGTGTGTGTGTTGTGTGTGTGTGCGCTATTTCCGGCAACACTACTTTAAAATCACGGCACGAAATTATTCACGCTTTCAAGGCGAGTGCAAATACATAGGTCGGCGAGGTCTTCGACGAGATTGCCCGCCACAAGGAGGGGGTGAAAAAAAGGGGAGAAAAATACAAGAAGAAAAAAAAAAGGGGGAGCACGGAGGAGTGAATTTTACGGCGCCGTACGGTTTCCCCGCTTAAAAAGGTTTTACACGGCGCCGTGTCCGCAACGAGCAGGACGCCCCGGCGTTATAAATTCATAAGCGTTAAGGGGAGCGGCCGGGACAGCAGGCTAATACGCCGCCATCGCCACTTTTACGCCCCGGGCTGGCATTCCTCAGCGCCTCCGGCCCGTGGCGCCGCCCGACGGACAAACCGGGAACCAACGACAGCCCCGGCATCGCTGGCAATCAAAGAGGCATCATCATGACCGAAAATTTGGGTAATGTGAGTTTCTTTGCTCCGATTCGGGAGATAATGCCATTGAATTCGAAAGTAACAGACGAACCCTCCATCGCCCAAACTTGGGAGAGGAAACCTTTCCTTGCCTGCGTGTGAGTGATAAAGTATTAATCGCCAAGTTTATTGCGATTTCGAAAAACCTATACCGCCCGAAACATGGTCTGACTCATTCCCAGCCGATCGCTCTGTTGCGCGCGGAGCGACTCCTGTCTGTCCCCCACCAAGTACCCGTCTGTCCTGGACAAGCAGCGTCCCCGCTGTCCGTCACTGCCACGTCACTGTCGTGTCCCGCGGCACGCAACGCGAGTTAGAACGCCCGCACGCCGAGCAGAGTGTTCAGCGTGACGCTATTCGGGGACAATCTAGACGTATTTGTTATTTTGTGTTGGCAGCAGCGTGCCGTTGCCGGAGTGACAGGGCCGGCTCTGCGCACTGAATTATGGGAACGGGAAACTACACTGTTGGCTTAAAAATGGAACCGAAATCCAACTTTTTGGGGCCGATACCTTGCTAAAGGGTTGGCGTTCGCGATCGTTGTCCATTCTCAATGCACACTGCAACTGCTCCACCCACGCACGCCGACCGCTGGACTTGGCGGACAAGCACAGCGGCCGCCCCTCAGACGAGCATTATCGAGACGAGTCCGATATCGTTTTTGACAATCTCCCCCGATACGTGGAAGCCGGACGGCGAGGGGATGAAAAAGGGTAAAGTTAATTCTTGTTCGCCAAGTGAGCGGCGGCACCAGCAGCCACCCTGCTGTGAAACTTTTTGATGCGTTTCTCGCCCCATTTAGCCGCGGCCGGAGACTCTTATTCTCCTGATGGGAATCAAATATTTTTCCGACCCATTCCACGTGGGTGAAGTTAGGAGTCTGTTACTCGCCAATTGCTGCTTTTGCAAAGTTTTCTATTTCATGACCACGCGTACACACTTGCGGGCGCGCGCACACGCACACACACCCACACCCACACCCAACACACCTGATCACCAGCAGGGATCCGTCTTCCTCCCACTGGAGCTCGCGGGAAGTTGGATTCTTGAAGCACACGGAAAAGCAACAGCGGGGGGGGGGATTAACTTGCAGTGCAAAGTCAATAGACACTACCCGGCCGACGGGGCGGGGCGGGGTGGGGCGGGGTGGGGCGTGCGCCGGAACGCCCGTCAGGAGAGAGACCCCTCCTCATACCTCCCCGTCTTTCTATTCCCTGGTAAGACGAGTAACCCGGTTAGAGCATCAGCGCCGGAGTCTAGTGAGGTAGTGCCTGGGGATTCCCAAGAAGGAAGAGCAAGTTGGCGCCTAACTTTGGACGGCCTCGCACGGATACGATGAGGCTCACCGTGTTTTGATTGTCTCTGTTCTTATCGCGTCGGCGCCTCGCGTTGAAGCGGTCTGGGCGATGGCGCCCGCAATGCCGCGACGAGACGGAATCGTTCGCCGCCCAATGCGGTGCGCTGATGAATTTTGCAAAAAGGTGATGTACTCCTGCCTGGGCTCGGCGCGCAGTGGGTCACAGGACCGCTGAGGCGGCCAAAATTCTAGACGCGTTTTGAGCTCCAGAGTCGCTGAATGGGACTCGAATCGAACGCGTGACCCCACCAATGGATTCTTCGTTTGGCGACCAATCAATTGGTGGGGTCATACGTTCAATTCGAGTCCCGTTTAGCGACTCTGGAGCTCAAAACGCATCTCGACTTTTTACCGCCTCAACGGTCCTCTGAGCCACTGTGCGGCGCAAGGCCCTCTCGGTGCGAGCGGCAAGCGCGGCGAGTGGAGCAAGCGGCCTGTGGCGATACCCGCTTAGTTACCCCGCGCGGTGCCCTGATGAAATATTTAGACAGGCCCCTGCCAGGGCACCCTCAGGGCCCCGTGGCAGGCTGGTGAGGCTAGCGAGGCTGGCGGCCCCGGTGGGTGGGCTTGGAGGTGTTCCGACCAAAGTGCCTGCTGGATTGATGCACAAGGTATGCCATTTACGTTACTCAGACCTATGCTGCGACACACACACACGCGCACACACACAAACACACACAAACACACAAACACACACACACACACACACACACACACCCACACACCCACACCACACACTTGCTCGCGCCCTCACTCTCGCCCCCGCCCACTCGCGCACTGGATTTGGATGGAAAAGTGGGGAATGGAGGACCGTGCGACAACAGCACTAAGCACTCCAGCCAATGATTGTGTGTTATTCTTTCACCGCAAAGAAAACTCGCGACGCTTTCCGCCGCCCTAGCGCCCTGCTTTTTACGCAAGAGGGGCGGCCGAACGCGTTGCCGTATAAATTTTTATGTCTTTACTGCGACCTGAATGTAAGAGTCATGCAAGCGCGCGCGCGTGTGTGTGTATGTGTTTGTGTGTGGGTTAGGTTAGGTTAGAGAGGCGTGTGTGTGTGTGTTTGTGTACAGGAGCGCGTGCGCCTAGTTTCTGGTTGCGGTGACACTATCGTGACGCGCACTCGACATGAATCGATGGCTGACAGACTGGCGTGACGCGCCACTCACGGCCACTCTGCCTCACGCGCGCTCGACTCGTCCACTGTGTTGAACATTCCGTTTCGAATTCCGCGGAATTGAAACACCCGCAGCGCTTCTCAGTGCGCGCTTTCAATTACCTGTGCTGAGGAACGGTGCGGTGTTTCCGAGAACCCCCTCACCGTAAGCGACAAGGTGAGCTGTGCGGTTAGGTTAGGTCAGGACCACTACGCCTTCCAGTACAAACGAAAATTTCAGTTGGAACGTAATATGTCGGGCAAAATAAGTGTGCTGGAATGATTGTTAGGGGGTTTGCTCACGCACCGCCCCTTTCTGGTTCCCCTCGTGTGGGCCGCGGTCAGGCCTCCCCGCCTCCGCCATCCCGATATCGCATCCCACTTACTAGCGTTATTTGGCATTTCCGGTCGCGAGGTGGTTGGCTTGTGTACCCCGTGGCCCCCTGAATAATGTGGCAGCGGGACGTGCCCGGCAAGCGGGGGAGAGAGAGAGAGAGAGAGAGAGAGAGAGAGAGAGAGAGAGAGAGAGAGAGAGAGAGAGAGAGAGAGAAGGCTAAACGGAAAGTGCGTGCTTGCGTGTGTGTGAGAGGGAGAGGCCCGCGTCGAACGCAGCCCGTCACGGCGGCCCGTGGGGCCCGCGGGGCCCGCGGGGCCTGCGGTGCGTGGAGGCAGGCTCCTTATCAAGCCAAGAGCGCGCCATAAATTTGCCGAAAAATGAAATAACTCCCGAAAAAGCGGATAGGCCGCGGCGCTGCGCTGCGCGCGTCCCGCAGGACATGAATGTAGGGCTGGCTGGCGGCCGGCCGGGCGCAGCGTTACGCCGCCCGCAGCGCCGCGCGGCACAGTGGGCCGCACTACCGTTATCGCTGCCGCGCGATGGCTCCTCTCTTTGGATTCGCATTGCCCGATCGCCAAAGAGCAGTGATAGCCTTTGCTGTGCGCCCAGTTCCACGGATACCACTCCCATCTGCATTGCGATCGTCTGATTCGCTTTGAACTGCTGTTTTTTTTTTTTCGTCGTACCTTCAGTTGGGCAAATTTGCTTTTGCCCGCTCCGCTTCATTGCTTACCTCGCCCCTTGCCATTGACGGAGTCATGCTTTCTAGGCAGACACGTTTGCAGCGTCAGGGACAGGATTTATTTTCTCGCAGAGCAGGTGTTCCCGCCGGCGGATGCACACCCCAAAGCCAAGGCCACCGCTGCCACTCCAAGAGTTGAAAGCAGAGTGCTGGGCGTGGCGAGCAGCAACCTGCATGCAATCAGCGGGGCTGTGATCAGCGCAAATGGTAACGAGCGGTGGAGCGAGCGGTGGAGCGAGCGGGGTGGCCCCGCTGCACCAGGCCGGCCTGCAGCGGGCTTACAGTGTGACAGTGCCGAAGGAAACGAGCAACGTGGTTGTGCTGGCCGTTGTTTCGGCCGTTTGTCCCACTGTTCGTTTGTCGTACTCCTATTGTAAGAATATTTTAAGACCCCCTACATTTAAGACATATATTAAGTCCTAAGAAGAGGAAAAAATAAAATAAAAGAGACTCTCAGATTTATTTCCAAGCGGCATACGCTCGCGCGTGGTCCGCGGAGAACAGTGTTTCCAGCATGAACCGCCATCCCCGATCGGCCGAGGGCTGCCCTGGCCAATCACTGGCCTCCGCCTCCCCGCCACTTACGTCACGGCGCCGCCGCAGCGCACCGCGGCGCACCGCGGCGAAGTGAGCACACAGACACCGCCAGACCTCGCCATCCGTGCTGCTCACAACTCAATTCATGTGGAATGAATATGCATTACAAACTTTGGGGCTCGCATTCCACAGCTGCGCCAGCCGCCCCTTACGCCCCCCCCCCTCGCCCCGGGCCCCGTCCCGGCCCCCCTTTGTCCCCGTGCGCTCTGATTATGATTCGACGGCCCCACCCCCATGCACACACTAATCACGCAGTCCCCGTGCGCAGCGCGTTCCGAGGATTCACCCTACTGTCGATCCCCAGCAGCAGAGGAAGGCACCGCGGCGAATGCTACCAACACACACACACACACACACACACACACACACACACACACACACACACACACACACACACACACACACACACACAGAGAGGGATGCGATCCCGGCGCCGCATGCCACAACGGCCGGCATAGAGAGGCCTTTGTCTATAAGTATTGCCACCGCCCCTCGCTGCCCTGCGCTGCCCACACTGCAATAACTGCCGATTATTCGTGTGCTCGGCGAGTTTCGTTAGCCCGGTGGAAAATAAAATGAAATAAAAAATAATTGAAAATATGGATAGGGTGCTTTTGTCGGCGTACGCGCTTCGTTTGATGTTGTTATACACCTTAATCGGACGCAGCGAAAATGAAACTACGTCCCATGGTCCAGGCTTTTCCTGCTTGCAGGCATTTTCGGTTTTGTGATTGTGCAACAAGCGTTTGTTCGGAGTTCGTGCCAAAGACTAACCTATATGTTATTTTTGTCACGTTTCAGATTCCGAGCCCCCTGTCCTGAATCCTGACCATCCTGACCACGAAGCGGACAGGTTTGTGTCTGTTCCTGACGGTGTACAGAGATGCTGGCGCCCCTTGAGGCCCTGGCGCCTCGCACGACACATTAGCCAAACTGCGCAAGACAAACCATTTGCCAATTCCTCTGTGACTCTGACACACATGCCCCAGCAGGCGAAGGCCGGAAATCCAACAGAACGCGCCAGGCTGGAGGAACGGAGCGATCCTCTAGGGACCCAGACTCCGGACCCAGGGCTTCGTGGAAGTTGGAGTGCGGCGCCGCGTCGCCACTGCCAACGAGATAACCATCGCCTGCCTTCACCTGAGTCCAGCCATGGGCAGCAGCGGGCCGACCGCCGCGTCTCGCCCTTGAAGGGCGTCCCGAGAGAGACGCGGCAACGAACGCTGTGCGGAGCGAGCCTGCAGTTTGCCCTTGCGGGAGCCAGGCAGCCGCCCTTGTTTGGATTGCCGCCCTGTTTATCACGACGACGGACGCCGCTAATTCACCAATCTGTGGACGGCACGCCTCGCGTGTCAATCCGGGAGGAGAAAAAGGAGGGGGAGGGGGAACCAATAAGGTTGGTCGGGGCTAGATTGCGAGGACCACAATGCCGCGCTGTGTGTGCGCCGCAGGCCCCCGGCCAGAGCAATTTGACCACCTCCGCGTGCGTGCCGTGGCGTTTGAATAGAAAAGCATAAAAAGGCATGTAAAAGGCAAGCGGGAGCCCAGCCAGGGCAGGCAAGGCCCTCGTAAAAATATCCATAAGGAGGGAAGAGCCCTGGCGCTGGCCCTTGAACCCCTTTTCGAGAAATGCCCTTTGGTGACCGATCGCCCCCACCGCCGTGTCGCCGGCGGCGCGTAGGTGGGACTCTGGAGGACCTGGGCTGGGAGTGTCCTCGAAGATCTGCTGGCCAGCAGCCGTCATTTTTCTGCCTTTCGTGGACACAGTCTTTCGGCTCTAGCCCTAGTCCTTTCACCCAACCAACTGTCCGGCGCCGCTGCGTGGCCGGCTGCATGGCCTTCCCCACATGGCCTTTGCGTCCGCGCCGCCTCAAGGAAACCTTTCCGAAGCCACCGACCAAGGCGCCGGGGCGGCGGATGCACAGTGGGTCAGAAGACCGTTGAGGCGACCAAACTTCTAGACCAATGGATTGCTCTCTGAACGAGGAATCGATTGGCGGGGTCACTTGTTCGATTCGAGTCCCATTTAGCGACTCTGGAGCTCATAACGTGTCCGGGATTTTGGCCGTCTCAACGGTCTCCTGACCCACTGTGGGATGGCAACTCCACAAGCATCCGACCGCATGGAGAAAAAAAAAATCGTTGACACAATGAAAAATTCGCCGGCAAGTGGTTCGTCCGGCCGCGGGGCTGGGCGCCGCGTGCCACCGCGACCCTCCGCGATGTAACAGCCTGTAACGAGTCTGCCGCGGACTTTCCATGACAATCGCCATGCAATTAATATTCATTACGTTAAGGGACGCCATTCGGCGTCGCCGCGGCACGGCACGGCACCCCAGTGGGCCAGAAGACCGATGGGGGTGGTCAAATGCCCAGACGCGTTTTGAGCTCCGGAGTCGCGAAATGGAACTCAAACCGAACGTGTAACCCCTCCAATGGAGTGCTCTCCAACCGGGTGTGGTGTTGGTGTGGTCACACGTACGGTTCGAGTCCAGCTTAGCGACTCTGCGGGGCTCAAAACGAGTCATAGAGTTTTGGCCGCCTGCAAGGGTCTTCTGGCCCACTGTGGGGCAGGGCGCGGCACGGCGTGGCGCTCGCTGCGCCTTTTGGATGGCGCGGCGGGGGAGGAGCCAGTGCCAGACAATTGGGGGAAAGAATAAAAGCTCGGATAAGTGGTTTCGGGTAGCCATGCCGGCGGCCTGCCCCGCCCGGCTGGCTGCCTCAGTGCCTTGCTCCGCGGCACGGCGCGGCACGGCACCCCTTTCCGCTCTTGATTACGCGGCATCAAATGGAAGTGCCGTGAAATTCGCGCAAGGCGCCGAGCGGTCGCCGAGAGGTCGTGTTCTTTTCGACTTTCTCACCGTAATTACTTCTTCTTCCTCAGCCGCGCAGGCAGCGCCTCCTATGCCCCGAGTTGCGCTGCGACCGTCTCTCTCGCCCTCGTGAGGCGCGCCGTACGGGTGCGAGAGAGACGGGTACGTTGAGCCTGCCGCTGATTATAAGGACGGCCGGCAGAGACCGTCGCGCCGAGACGAACTCGCTTTGGGTTTCGTTTATGTTTCAGCGTATAAAATCCCCTTCTTCTTCTTCTTCTTCTTCTTCTTCTTCTTCTTCTTCTTCTTCTTCTTCTTCTTCTTCTTCTTCTTCTTCTTCTTCTTCTTCTTCTTCTTCTTCGTTTTCTTCTTTCGTCTTTTTTTCGAGACACGAGTCTGCTTCCTTATCGCCAGGCTACCTTTCGAAATGAATGAATTAGCTCGGAAATAAATTGGCTCGGAAAATGTGCAGGTGCTGTGGGGCCCTGGCCGGGTTTGCCCTCATCAAACCCACTCTTTCAAGAGAGAGAGAGAGAGAGAGAGAGAGAGAGAGAGAGAGAGAGAGAGAGAGAGAGAGAGAGAGAGAGAGAGAGAACGAACAAAAAAGAATGTGTCTTAAATAATTATGCAAAGGGGCGGAGTGTGTACTACTAGATAGAGAGCGCGCGCCGATCTGGTTCCTTTCCGTTCCATTTCGTCACGGCGACATGTTAGATATTCAACGGGTGATACGCCGGCCTCACATTTATATGTAAAGCTGCGCCGCATGCGCCGGTCGCAGCCAGCAGGCAGCGGCATAGCCACCGACCGGCCGTTGCGCACTCGACAAGGACGCAGACCAAAATGTGCGCGCGTTCTCAAGGCCAATGGATGGTAGTTTTTTTCATTTTTATTAAGGATTATTTCCCCGGGCAGTGTATTTTTTTTCTTTTTTAAGGACGAATAGAGTTTGACGTGTCAAATTAATTTAGGTTCAACCATTAATTTGAACTCAAAACGCGTGCGGGTTTTTGGCCGCCATGACGGTCTTCTGACCTACTGTGCGCTGTGCCGTCTTGTTTTCTGGGGCGCCGAGCGAGCGGCCATGGCCATGTCGATGCGCTGCATCGCTGGCCGCTCGCCGCCCGCTCCCAAGTGCAGCCAACCAAATGATGATAAATTAAAAGCACGGTCAAGCGGATGACGCGTGGGCCAGCGGTCGCGGCAACGGCCGGCCCGAGAGGAATCCGATATCGCTGGGGGAGGGAGGGGCACATAGTAGGTCAGAAGACCGTTGATGATGCGTCCAAAATTCGAGACGCGTTTTGAGCTCCAGAGTCGCCAAATGGGACTCGAATTGAACGTTTGACCTCACCAAGGGATTCCTCGTTAAGAGAGCAGTCCATTGGTGGGGTCATACGTTCGATTCGAGTCCCATTTAGCGACTTTGGAGGTCAAAACATGTCCGGGATTGCTACCTCAACGGTCTTCTGACCTACTGTGGGGCAGTCTGGGAGGCTGGCCAGGACGTGAGGGGCGCAGGATTAGAGGTGCGGAGGAGGGGGGGGGGGTCTGCAGACGAGCTGCGGGTATGAGTGGAGGAGCGGGGCCCGGCGGCCCCATGCATCGTCCGCGCGGGTCAACACAGAGACACCCCCCTCCCTCCCGGCCTGGCCCCGGGCCGGCTTCTCGGGATCAAACTTACCTTTATTGAATTTTAGAGAGCCTTATTTCAGGGCTGGTCGCGCAATTATTGGACTGGTCGTAGCGGCCATCCCGGTGCCGCGATGCCGCCGGGGCTGCCTGCCGAATCATGGAGGCCGTCGCCCTGAGGGAGGGAGGGAGAGAGAGAGAGAGAGAGAGAGAGAGAGAGAGAGAGAGAGAGAGAGAGAGAGAGAGAGAGAGAGAGAGAGAGAGAGAGAGAGAGACCATTCCTCCATTTCATTTCGCGCTCGGTCAGACCACATTTTCATACTTGTTTCGTCGGAAAATGATTAAGGCGCGCGTTTCCCGTGTGCGCCCGGATCGCGCAGTGCAGAGCCTGCCGCGCTGCCGCTGTGCTCCCCTTTATTTTCAAAGGAGCAGGCAACAATTTAAATTTTTCCCGCGCTCGCTGGAGTGTGAGGATGAAAATGCGCGGCCCGCGTCGTCGTCCTAAAGGCATTTTCGGGATGCCGGGGAGGCGCACCTCGTTGCCGCCAGTCTGAAACCCGGTTCATTTTTCAGCGACTCGTGCGAGTGCGGCCCCGCCCCGCGCCGCCCCGCCGCGCCGCCGGGCCACCGCGCCACCGCACCACGCAAGACACAGAGCCTGCCCGCCGTGCGTGTTTACCTTCTTCACTCGGTGTGCTTTGCGCTTAAACTTCATAAAGTTAGATCGACGCCCACCAGCGCGCGGCACACACACGGCGACGCTCAAACTTTTCCCGTTCGAGTGGGCGCGCGCGCGCGTGTGTGTGTGTGTGTTTGTGTTTCGCGCGCTACGCTGCTGTCCTTGGTCCGGTACAGGCCTTTTTCGACCCGTCAGAGTTTTACGGCCGTGCAGCGTTGAGTAGGTGGGCATTCCCACCGGCTTGTTGGACACAAAATGAAATTACGCGGTGGGGCGGGGCGGGCGAGGAACGACTACACAGTGTGTCCCGCTCATTAACTACTTTAATGACTCGCTCCCCAGAGCCGTGCATGCCGTGCGGACCGAACTGCAGCAGCCCAATTCACTTATGTTCGCCCCCCCGCCCCTTTTCCACCCCCCCACCCCCGCCGCCGGGGCGGCCCTTGAGCGCCTTTTCGGCACGAACGTCGACAAGCAGGTGAAGTGGCACGAACAACGCGGCGACGCGACGATGCTTGGCCACGGCACGTCCGCCATCCGGCCGGCGGGCGCATCCAGCGGGGCGGCGGCAGCGCCGGCCACCGCGCACAAAACATTTATTTTGCAAACTTGATAATCCCATTGCGGTGGACGGGCCCACAATACCCCTCGTTATTCCAGCCCGACTCTGCAGCCCCCTACCCATCCCCCCCTTGCCATCCCCATCCCCCTGCCATCCCCATCCCTCTTGCCATCCCTGTCCCCATCCCCCAATCACGTCCTTTTTTCCGTTGCCGCGCGCACACAGTGTTGCGCTGTCCTGCAGTGCGCTGCGACCCTTGGCCCTCCGGGTAGACGCCGCCCCTACTACACCCAGAAAAATGTTTCCTTGAATCAAGTAAAATCGATGCAAGTAATTTTTTGCATTAATGTGCCCAAGTAAAGTTCTGCTTTGAGTGAAGTAGAAATATTCTTGATATGGTTAGAGATGAAGGAATACAAAGCCTATCAGTATTGATCTGACACTCAATTTAACTTGAATCAAGTATTTTTAATCAAGAAAAATATTTTTCTTGATTCAAGAAATATTTTTTCTGGGTGTGGTAAAAGGACGACACTGGAACGATATTCGGTGAGATGAGACGTCCCGCCGTCGTCGAAATAGTGAAACCGACTGGTGGAAAATTTCGGCAGCGCGGCCAATTTCGGTCAACATTTGGGGGCGCAGCCTGGGTGCCTGCGCACGGCGGCGCCGGGCCGCGGCTGGTGTGGTGTATCCAGGCTGGCGGGCGGCGGCATCAGCCCGTCTGAGACTCGGCTCAGCGTGCGGCGGCCCGGGCTTCATATCCGGCGTGCGGCCGGCGCCAACGCCTGCCAGACCTTTAACTCCGCCCTCGACCACACCCCTGCCCCTCTCCGAACGTCGCCACAAAACTCCTCGCCCCTCGAACCCCCGAGCCACCACCCCATCCCCAGCCGCGCAGCTCCTCCCCGCCTCGCCCCGCCCCGCCCCGCCTCGCCTCGCCTCACGCCCGTCGCCTGGGCGGCGGCGGTGTTCCCGCGGGGAAAACTTGTGCCGCCGCGGCGGGGAAGGCGCGCCCAAATTGGGGACTACTTGGCGGCCGGCGCACAGTGGGCCAGAACTCAAGACGCGTTTTGAGCTCTAGACTCGCTAAATGGGACTCGAACCGAACGTGTGACCCCACCAATGGATTGCTCTCCGAACGAGGAATCCATTGGTGGGGGTCAAAGGTTCGGTCCGAGTCCTATTTAGCGACTGTGGAGTGTAAGGCGCGTCTGGCCCACTGCGCGACGGCGATAAGGTCTCCGGGACTGCTGCCTCGGCGGCTCCGGGCCCCTGCGAGGCGAAGCGTAGGCAGCCCGCACGCAGCGCCGTGCGGCCCGTGGCCTAACCGCCGCTCTGCAGGCTGACACCGCTCCCGTCGCTCTGTCGCTCTCGCTCTCACCGGACGCTCCGCGAGGGGGGTGGGGCGACGGGGGCACAGTGGGCCGTGCACGGCGTGCACCGTGACTGCTCCGTGTTGGCTGAACACGCCACGGCGGCGCGCGTCAGAAACTTGTAACGCGAACGGCCAAAGGGGCGAGAAAGACAAAGACGGGAAGTGTTCTCGGCAAGCGGAAACTCAAGAATAATCCCATTTCTCATGCTAAAGCGCGAGTCACTCATTGTTTGCGGTTATGCAAACCCCGCCCCGCCGTGCTTCGCTCTGCGACGCTACAACTTTTCAATTCCTTTTGAAACGTTGTAAAGTTTGGCATGGCGCCATGGCGCGGCGTGGCTCTTGACGAATCGAGTTTGCAGCGAGCCTCAGACACGGCGCCCGGAGTTTCTCGCGTGGAAATAAACAACAAATTCGATTGAGGAAGCAGCGAGTGTTCGCGCAGCGTGCGGCTTATATCCAGGTCACGCTGCGCGCGCAGGTGAGACGAAGAGAGAAAGGGGCGGCGGGAGCACTGCGACCATCTTTTCCTTCCGGGAGAAAGGGGAAGAGAGAGAGAGAGAGAGAGAGAGAGAGAGAGAGAGAGAGAGAGAGAGAGAGAGAGAGAGAGAGAGAGAGAGAGATAAACTCGATCGGCTCGCGGTCCCTCATTATAACTTGTTATTGAGACATTGTGCTCCCGGCGAGATGTGCAACACCCCTCCCCTCCACCGCCGCGCCCCGGCCGCGCCGCCCTCGTGTGGAAGTGCGGAGGATGGGAGAAGTTGCTGAGCAGGTGGCGGAGGGGCCGGGCGGGGGCCTGGCGGGGCCCTGGAGGGGCCTGGAGGGGCCTGGCGGGGCCCGGAGCGGCCGGAAAGGGGGCAGGTGAGTTGGCTGCGAGGGTGTTGGTTGGCCGCCACGCTCCGCGGTGCCTGGCACCTTGTCATCAGCGGCTGGCTGGCGCAGGTGTGGGGATGAGCGAGACGGACAGACTGCGGCACGCGAGCGACCCGCCCGGCGATGTGGATCCGTCTCTCTCGCGCTGCGGGCCGCGCCGCGACTGCGAGCGACTCCGGAGCGACTCCGGAACCAGCGCTGGGAATCAGCCTGCAGGATGTAGTTGAGCCCTGGCGGAGGCATCCTTGGAATTAAAAGGGGATGGCGTGCGGCCCGACGTGTCCCCCCCCCCCCCGCCGCCCATCGCAATTTATCCATCTGTCACCTTCCGTCCGTCAGCCTCGCTGGGCAGTGCCGGAAAAATGATTATTCCGCAACAAAAGCGAGGCGGGGATTCACGCGCCGGCCCTCGGCGACGACGGCGCCACCAAGGAGGAAAACCGTCCCTTTTTTTTGCGAGTGTTTTCGACTTGGGTTTGTCTGGGGCGCTCGCATCGGGGCGTGATGGAGCAAGGAAGGAATGCAGTATCGGAAACGTCAGGACGTTAGAAGGCTGCCACGCCGCGCCTTGCCGCGCCGCTTCGGGGCGCTGAGGTCGATGCGATACGGCTGCGCGCTCGCGCTAACGGGTAGCCCGCCGCCGCCGACTCTCGAAGTTCGTATCGTCACCGCGGCGGGCAAGAAGGGCGCCCCGCGCGCCTGTTCCCGCCTGTGTTAGTTTTGGATCCGTGGATTGAATGAATGATGCATGGCGGCACGGCGGCACGGCGGCGCGGCTGACAGGCCTCATCAATCACCGCACTGCCACACCGCGCTGGCGGCGCCACCGGCAGCGCCAAGACGAGCAGACTCTCTGCATGTCACGCCGCGGGGGCGTCGGGGCGACCGGCCGGGTGACTCGCCCACGCCGCCGCGACGCCCTCGCGGCCCCCGTGGCGCTGCCCCAAGGAAGCACCCTCCTCAAGCCGCGCCATTTCCATGGGGCAAAGTCCTTAAATTGTATTTTGCAACACATTATGGTACGCCGGAGGATTCTGCGCAACGTATTTGGCTGGAAATATTTTAGTTGACCTCGAAGATTCTAAGTATAGTGGTGAAATTTAGAAGAGGTTCAGTACAAAGGCTTTTAAATATTAAAAAAAAATATTTAAAAAATCATCTAATCTTGTGCGAATCTGGATGCATGCTGTGTCTCTTCGGATTTGCAGTGTGGCTCTCTGTTCCGTGCGGGAAGTGGATTTGTAGGAGAGGCGAGGGATGAGGGACTCAGGTAGAGAGAGGGGGAGAAAGAGGTTCGAATAGAAGTCGAGGATGGGGCGGGGTGTCTGATGATGAATGGCCCCCCCATTGTGGGCCGAGTTGATTAGCTGTGAATGCAGCGTTTGTCGTTAGGACTGATTAATCGCCCACTGAGTTTGGGAGGGCCGGCCGGGCGCAAACCGAAGGTAGGAAAAGGTGTGGGCGAGGTTCGCGTCGGTCCCTTTTCGCCTTTTCACCCGCCAGCAGCCTCCCTATCCCTCCTCTTCCTGTTTGCAGTGCTCTCCTGCGGCCGCGACGGGTACTTTCCGAACCCGTCCCGCCTTAAGGCTGCATTCTTGAGAGGGGAGCGGCGCTGCGGCCTCGCCGCCACGCTGTTCCGGGAAACCGTGGACAGCCCAGCGGGGGGCATCTATCTGCGTCTGTCTGTCTGTCCGTCTGTCAGGCCGCCCTACCTGTCCCTTTGTCCGCTCCGCGGTGCTGATTAAGTCCGCGCGGCATTGTCTGCGCGGAGGGCTCGGGGCCAAGGCCTGGCCAAGGCTGTGGAGGCCAGGGAGGCGCACAGTGGACCCGAAGAGCGGCGCAGGCGGCCGAAACTCTAGCTCTAAGTAAACCTGTGACCCCACCAATGGATTGCTCTCCGAACGAGGAATCCAGTGGTGGGGTCACACGTTCAGTTCGAGTCTCATTTATCGACTCTGGAGCTCAAAACGCGTCTAGAGTTTTGTCCGCCTGCGCCGGTCTTCTGGCCCACTGTGAGGCGCCTCCAGGTCCCCAGGCAAGCCGACGGCGGTGCGACGGATGATCAGACAGACGGACTCTTCTTGGTCGGTTTGAGTCGACTCGGAGGATTTATGCACTTTGGTCCGCAGAGGGAAATCACGTGTTGGTGGCCCACTTGATCTCCGCGTCGCTCAGGGCAACGTCGGGCCATCTTCTCGTCCGTTACGCCTGGGGAAAAAGTCTGCTATCTCTTTCTAATCTCATTCACGGCGCGTGGGGCTCCGCCGGCGGGGAGGCGCGGTGGAGTGAGTGACGCAAGGCGCCCCGTGGCGTGGCCGCGCACAGTGGGCCAGAAGACCGTAGAGGCGGCCAAAATCCGGGACACGTTTTGACCTCCAGAGTCGCTAAGTGGGACTCGAACGAGTGACCCCACCCCACTAATGGTTTCCTCGTTTGGAGAGCAATCCATCGGTGGGGTCACACGTTCGATTCGAGTCCCATTTAGCGCCTCTGGTGCTCAAAACGCGTCAAGAATTTTGGTCGCATTAAGCGGTCTTCCGGCCCACTGTGCCGCGGCCCGGCGGGGGAAACGCTACACCGCGCGGAGTGGAGTGGCAAGCGGTCTGGGCAGGCCACGCGGACGGCGGAACGCGCTTTTTGTGCCGTTGCGAAAGGCTCATAATGGCTGTGCGAGCGCTGCGAAGGGCGAGAACTGCCCTGCAGGTGTCCGGCCGCAGACGTCACGGGCACTGCGGTCGGTGTGGGCCGCTCCCCAGACGCAGGGAGCGCGACATGGCACCCGTGTGCGAGGCCAAGGCGGCTCACGCGCCGTCAGACACCCGCGTCACGAAACTGCGCCCGATATGATCTGAATTCAGCCGTTTTGCGCGACTGTTGCGCGCCCCGCCGGGACTGCGCACGCCGAAGAGCCCCCTTCTTGTATCACGTCCCGACCGATAACTCGCCAAATTGCTTCCTCCTCCTCCCACCCCAAGTCCCCGAGGCGTCCGCCGGCAGCGGGGCGGCCAGCTCGGCCAGGGCGGCTGCCCCGTCCGTCGCACACGCGCGCCGTGAAATTCGCCGGCCACACACTGCTAAATGGCAGCGGGGTGAGGGAGGACGGGGGCACATAAGTGCCGGCTCCTTTCTCCAGAAGGAGAAGGTCAACCAGAACGAGACCAGACACCGCCCGGCCGTCCGCCCGCCGCCGGCGAGAACACAGGACAAAAAGAGGGGGGGGGGACGATGGAGGGTGGGAATCAGGCGTGGACGTTGCTGGAAAGATTGTCCAGCTAAAGCCGGCTCCAGCCAAGCCTGGAATGACCCGGCCAAGAGTCCGGCCACGTCCGGAAGGAAGCCAATGACTTCACCGCAGCACTGGGCGACTCACACTCACAGTGGGTCAGGGACCGTTGAGGCGGCCAAAATTCTGGACGCGTTTTGAGCTCCAGAGTCGCTAAATGAGACTCGATCGTGTGACCCCACCAATGGATTGCTCTTCGAACCCACTGTGCGACTCCAGCGACCGCTCCAGCTTACCCTGGCTTACTCTACCCAGCTCCCCACGAGCTAACCTCATGCAGATAGATGACTTTTTGCGGACATCTCAAATCATGTTTTGTAGACGTTTATTCGCAGAGTACCATGGACACTGTCGGGTTGCTCGAGTGCCTCTACCAACAGCTTTCTCTCGCAGTGCAGGCGCAGCGATAAGCTCCCTGCCAAGAGGCCGGCGCGTGGCGCGAGGCTCCAGGCGTCGGTCCGGCGGCCGGATGAGGGTTGACAGGACGACGGACAGTGCATAGTCCGCCCCGCCCCGCCCCGCCCCGCCCCGCCCCGCCACACACGCGCGGCGACACGCAGTGGCGCTTTCACGGCCGCTCTCTAATTCAGCAGGGCGGACCAGCCGGCGGAGCGCAGAGCTTGGCGGCGGCCGGCTGCTCATCCGAACACTTTCTCCGCGTTTATATATTTATGTGCCGCTGCGCTGCGGCGGGGCGGGGCGGGGTGGGGGGGGGGGACGCCGAACGGACGGACGGACGGACGACTGTCCGGACGAGTTTAGGGCGGGCATGCGGGCTGTGTGGTCCCCGGGTGGGAGAGAGAGAGAGAGAGAGAGAGAGAGAGAGAGAGAGAGAGAGAGAGAGAGAGAGAGAGAGAGAGAGAGAGAGAGAGAGAGAGAGAGAGAGAGAGAGAGAGAGAGAGAGAGAGAGAGAGAGAGAGAGAGAGAGAGAGAGAGAGAGCAGAGGAACACCTCGGTGTGCAGTCCCGACGCTCCGCTCCGATTTTCTTCCGTCCCAGACGTAATTATACGCAGCAGAGGGCCAACCCGCCCTGCCTAGCCCTGCCGGGCCGGACCGCGCGCGCCGCCACCGTACCAGGTTACACAATTCGTCTTCTTTTGTCACTTTTTTTTTTCTCTTTCTCGCTCTCGTCTCTCCCTTTGTCTGTCTGTCTCCTTCCCCTCTTAACTCCTAGGGCACGTTAAACAATCTGTCACGCTGCCGTTTCCCCCCAGCACTGCCGCCCTCGGGCCTTCCACGCTAAAACACGTTAAAATGGCCGCCGGGGCCTGATTCGACATCCGCGCAAACCTTTCAAAGAAAAAGAGTTCTGTCCGTCCGTTTCGCTCCAGGACCTGTGCCCCACGTGACCGGGGCCACTAAAGGCAGCGCGGCGGAGTGAATGAAATGGATCGGCCAGCCGGCGGGGCGGCGCTCCGTCTGTTACGCGCTCACGCGGCGCCCCGTGGGGTGCGAGAGAGGCAGAGAGTGGCACAGTGGGCGACAGTGGGTCAGAGGACAGTTGAGGCGGACAAGATTCTAGACGCGTTTTGAGCTCCAGGGTCGCTATATAGGACTCGAATCGAACGTGTGACCCCACCAATGGGTTCCTCGTTCGGAGAGCAATCCATTGGTAGGGTCACGCGTTCGAGTCAAGTCCCACAGAGCGACTCTGGAGCTCAAAACGCGTCTAGAATTTTGGGCCGCCTCAACGGTCTTCTGACCCACTGTGCGCGGCGCGGCAGGTCGGCAGCGGTGCAGCGCGGCGACAAGGCCTGTCCCCGTCGCTGCGCAGTGCACACGGTCCTGCCGGTTTGGCGGCGCCAATTTCCCGCGCCATTGGTCGCCCGAAATGAACCAGGGAACGCAGCGCGCCGCTCGGCAGGCAAAGGCGGCGCCGCCGGGCACTGCCGCCGAGCGGAAGAGGGCCACCATACTTCCTGGAATTTTATTTTTGGAAAAGTCTCGGGTGAAAAGTTTTCCTAACCTAACCTAACCCCGTGAAATGTCGTTGTTTTTTTTTTCGCTGTGCTTATTGGCGGCGGTGTCGGAAGAGCCAGGGCGGGCGCCGGCAGGCCCCATATGGTGAACTTCCGGTCTGGGTGCGCCGGTCCGCGCCGGCCTGCGCCCCCTTTTCACGCCCGCCGCGCCACGCCACTCGTACGGGCTGTCAATCACACACTCATCCCATAAGCCGTCCCCTCGCCGAGCTCACCGAGCCCTCGGGCCCCCGGCCAGCCAGCCCCACGGGGGCTCTGCGAGACCCGCACGGCTTTTCGGCAATAACGGGAGTATAGATTACCTATCTTCCTCAGAACCGATCACGGCGAGTCAAAACTTTGGACAGCGCCGGAGGAGTTAGCTGTTGGACGCCTCTCGCTTGCAGCCGCCAGTCCCCCCCGCCCCGCCAGCCCGGGCCGCCACCCACTGCAGCCGCGGCCCGCCCCTGGGCCCTAAATCCAGGCGTTTGCGTGGCATTTGTCAAGAGCTGGCTGAGCGCCCACCCGGCCGGGCGGCGCCGGGCGGCGCGGTCCTGGCCGGCCCTGCGTCCCTGCAGGGTGTGTCCCTCAGCCCCTCCTCGAGCCCATCCGCCCCGTGTGTTTTATGCCACAACTCGGGGAAACAAGATAAAGAAAAACTCTGGTCGCGGAGGAACGTGGTCGCGCTCCAGTCCGGCCGAAACAAAGTCGAGTAAACTCGAGAGGCGCGATCGACCTGGCTAGCTTCGAGAGCAGCTAGATTCGAGAGGGTCGACAATGAGTTGACCACTGGAAATTCTCTCCGCTCCCGTCCCGTCTCCCCCCGGGTGCATTTGCGGTGTTGCGGCTGCTGGCCAGTCGAGCTAGCGTGCGGTCAGTTCTCGTTTTCGCCACAATGAGGTGCGAAAACAGTTTTTCTTATCACGGAGACTCGTCACCGCAATACAAAGACACGCCTCCGTCAGACGGCTAAGCGTGTAACGAGCTTCCGGGTGCAGCCCGTGCGAAACGGCGTGTTGCTTCCGCTTTTGTCTCACTTCACGGAAACGCCCCGTTTCCGAATTTGGCGGCGCCGCTAAACAAGCGAAGGGCCGGCCGCCGCCCTGCAGCCTCTCGAGCCGCCAAAGAGGTCCGTTCCCTTCTTGTTTCCACAATAATGCCAGTAGCCGCCCCACCTCGCTTTTGTCTGTTCACCGCGTAGAAGAAAATAATGAGGAACGCACACGGGACAATCCGCAGTGTCTCTGTCTCTCCCTTTCTCTGTGCCGCTCGGTGTCTCTGTCCCTCTGCTGTCTCGCTCCCGGACCGGCGGGGTGGACGAGGCGAGGGGTGTGCGCAAAGGTCGCCAAAGAAGGGACTCCTTTGCCGAGGCCCGGAGCCCGTTTTGACCCACCATTCAAACTGATTGGTAGAAAAGGTGACTCTTTGCACCGCGGTGACTCGGATGCGCCCCACCCCACCCCACCCCACCCTACCCCACCCCACCCCACCCCACCCCACCCCACCTTTGTTCGCATAGTCACATCTGCGCCGTCGAATACTCACCTGGCGAGGAGCAAAAGTCGTGAAAACGAACAAGGCAGTCTAAAGTTAACAAACTCCCCCGCCAACCGAATCCTCCGCTCAAAAAAGGATGGCAGAAAAAGTGACAGGAGGGGGAAGGGGGATGATGGTGCGGGCAAAAAGAGGGGCGAGGGAAGGTGTTCGTGATGGCCAAGGCGCGAGGTGCACTGTAGGCAGACTTCCGCAGGAAACGGGGCGTGCAGGCGGCGCAAGCACCTGCCCGCTCGGCGTGGCGTGGCGGTGCGCTGGCGCCCGCTTATCGCACGCTGGCTTGTATTCGGGCACATGTTGCAACAGCGTACGATGGCGCGTCACCACAGAGAGAGAGACAGTTGGCCCATTAATAGTGGCCGCCGCATAACGCAACCATCGATCGTAATGAGGGAGTGACGTTTGTGTTTGTCGGCGTGCTTTCCTGGGCATTCCCCGTCCCGCCCACTGTTCTGCCGTGTGTTCCGTCGTCCCCGCAAGTTTCGATCACCTCACTATTTCATGGCCGCAGTGGATAGTCCGTCGTGGCAGGCGCTCGCCGCAGCCCCAGGCCTTCGACGCTCGGTTGGAGATGATTGGAAGGATTGGTGATGATTAGAGATGATTCGAATCACGATTGTTTTTTAGGGTGTGCAGTGATTGGAGGAAGTGATGGTCCCGTGTGTGTGTGTGTGTGTGTGTGTGTGTGTGTGTGTGTGTGTGTGTGTGTGTGTGGCAGTAGTGTGTCAAGGTGTTTGCGTGTGTGTGCATGTGATTGCTAACGCGTTGAGTGCGCGCTCGTGCTCTTAGGGTGAGACGGCGTGTCGCTGTGTGTGTGGGTGCGCGATGAGCGTATGCATGAGAGTGTGTGCGTGCGCGTGCGTGTGTCTGGGAATGCCCTGGGTGGGTGCGGCGCACGGCGTCGTCTCCTGAATCATTGAATGAGGATAATGAAGGCCACCCCACGCCGCTACACCGCCAAGTAGTGCACCGGCGTCGTCGCGGGACGCCGAAAGGCACCAAAATGATCGACGTCCGTACCTCTCTTGCACCGCTACGGAACGCCCCGTGAGTGCGAGGGAGCGTGTTGAGGAGCAGCCTGCCGGTCCCCGCGAACAGTGACACGACTCGGCTGGGTAGTTTGTCTTTTCTTTGTCGTCCAGAGGCAAATACTTGCTTTGACAGGCGTGGCGGAGAACTCAAGGTCAGAGCCTGCCGGGGACGACTTCATTAGCAATCCATATTCTGCATGTGGGTACGAGGGGAAGGGGTGGGGGGTTGTTTAGGGGAAGGGGAGGGGGGGCGTAACGACCCGGCCAAAGTTTGGGCACTACCCGCAGACTAATATGCAAGTCTAGCGCGGCCAATTCTTGACCATTACCTGCGAAATTTGACTGCCGACCCTTTTTCCTCATCGCCCGGCCCGGGATTGCACTTTAACGCGACTTGGCACGTTGAACGACTTTAATAAGCCCGAGGCGGTGGCGTGGTGGGGCGGGGGTGGGCCTGCGCTGCACTCACGATTACAGAGTACCAGCAGCAGCCGCCCTGCCACCCCGGGGCCGTGCGGCGACGCAGTCACGAAGCGCGTTATCTTGAAGATGCCCGCCGCGGCGTCGTCGTGGTGCTGCCGCCGAGGCCCCAGGGCGGCGGTGTTGGCCGGCCTGTTCGGATTGCAATGTGTTGTCGTTGTCGTCAGCGAGGTCGTGGTCGCGGCACGCACTTTGCATAATCCGGCCGCCCTCAAGGTTGCCGCGTTAACGCTTGCTCAGCGGCACGGAGCCCCTTTTGTTTCAGTGTCGTGGCCGAGGCCGCAAGCACCACGCCGTCGTCGTCCCCAGGACCGCCGTCCCGCGCCCCGCCGCGCCCCGCCGCGCCCCGCCGCGCCCCGGCGTCTCCAGGCGCAGGCATTTGGTTCCGTGCGGCCTCTGGGGAGGGAGGCCGAGGGCGGTGGAGGGCGCGGGGCGCGGCTCTGCTTGTTAGCGCCACGGTGTGGTGAGCCTCTCTTTACCGCTCCACAGAACCTGCCAGGGGACCTCCCCCCCCCCCCAGCCGCAAGAAAGGTGCGAGGCGCCGCCCCGCGCACCGCAGCGGCTCGCCGACGCGGAGGGCCTCTGCCAGGATTCTCTCGCCGAACTCGGTCGTGAGGGTCCTGACGGCGTGCCATGGCGCCCGGAGGCGTGCCGCTGCGGCGGCTTGACTCCGGTCGCTCCTCCGGGCTGCAGCGGGCACTCGGATGAGTCGTTAAGGATTACCGAGTCAGCAGCGTGGGGCCGACGGGGGTCCGGCGAGGCCATGCCCGCCCGGCCAACACGGAGACCATTATACTCAACGACCAGACCGCACCGCGCCGCCCCAGCGGCCCGGGCCGTGGCTTGGGCCGCCGTGTATGCGATAGGAAGGAAAGTTGGGGGCGGCGGCGACCCAAGACGCCGTGCACGCAGCGCGTTCCCTCGTCCGAGCGGCCCGGGCGGCCCGGGCGGCCGTCCCTGCAATATGGCGGTGGTTGGCGGGGGTGCCGCACAGTGGTCCGGCTGGCCGGCGGGGCCGAAGAGCGGCTAAAGGCTAACGCCTTTCAGGACCTCTGTCTCCGTGACGTCTCGCTGACTGTAGGCGGCGTCCTCCGAGGCGGCGGTCCAATTAGAGCGGAGGATTTAAACGGCGAGCGCGTCGCCCGTCCGCGATCCATTATGCCTTGCGCTGCAAACGCCGAGGCACGGCGTCAATCATCCCTCCCCGGTCCCGGTGACGCTGCGAGCCGTGTCGTGCCGCGCCGCGCCGCGTTGTTTCCGCGACGACATGACGTAAAGCCCCAATCTCTTAGGGCGTTATGGGTGTCGCCGTGTCGCCCGGGCCGTCCGCCCGCGATAAAAGCGCGTCTCGCAACTGGTGGCGCCTCCGATAGTAGCGTGCCGTGAATGGACCGGCCAATCGCCCGGCGATAGATGGATGGATGGATAAATGGAGGGTCCCTGCAAGGAAGGGCGAGTGCGGTGCGCGCGTTGCCCACCTGCCGGGCGGCATCAAACGATCATCGTCTCTCTCTCTCTCTCTCTCTCTCTCTCTCTCTCTCTCTCTCTCTCTCTCTCTCTCTCTCTCTCTCTCTCTCTCTCTCTCTCTCTCTCTATCGCTGTGTGTGTGTGTGACGCCCCGTCCAGTGCACTGTGGAGGGGCCCGTTCTGCATGACGGAGGCGCCGCGCTCGATAAATGGCAATTTATGGGCTGGCGGAGTAGTGCGGTTGAGGCAGGCCAGGGCTGGCGCCGGGTCGGACCGAAGCGTCGACGGATCGCTCCCTAGAGGGCCGTGTGCTGCGAGCCCTAGGCCGTGGCGGGGCGGGGCGGGGCGGGGCGCGCTCTCGATCGAGTTGGTCATGGCTGCGGTGGTACGCGGGGCGGGGTGGGGCGAAGCGGCGGTGGAGGTGAGAAATGAAACTTCGCTGGAAAACGAGCCCCCCGCCTGTTCTGCGCGCCGCGAGTAAGAGCGCGCGCGCGCGTGTGTGTGTGTGTGCGTGGGTGCGTGTAGGGGAGTGGGTGGCCGCATTTCCGAAAGACACACAACGCGTGCACTTTGCATACTCGCCCACCTGCCCTGGAGGTGCCTGTGACGCTCGTTGGTGCGGTGGTCGAAGCGAGGCATCGCGTAGCATCGCCGTTCCAGCGTCGCGGCGCTCGAATGGCCCCCACAGCGGAGGCAGCTGCAACGCCGTGGCAAATCTCGGGAGCCGTGTATACATAGTGCATGGAGCATGTATGGGCGGCGGCGTGCACATCACACCGCTCTCGGGGCCGCGTGTGAGAAGAAGGAGGAGGAGAAGAAGCCGCGTTGCCGTTGGCCTGGTCTCCTGCGTTTCGTCGCGTTGTCTCCCACACACTGGCGCGGCCATTAGCCTCGCGACCCTTCGTCCTTTAGGCAACGAATTCTCTCGCCTACACTGGGCGAAGGGCGGCGAACGAGCCGCGAGCACCCTTTAAGAGCCCGTAAAGCCCCTCGCGGGGAATGCCGATGACCGGGCCGCGGCGGCAGGGCCAGAGCCGCGTCAAGCTCACAGTGTGCCCGTCGGGGTGCGAGCGGGACAGAGCGACGCAGCGACTGCAGCAGGCCGGCCGAGGGCTAAAGGGCCGTGACACGTCGTAAAGGGGCGGAATGGAAACGCGTCCGGCGGCGCCGGGGCACAGTGGATGCCGGTAATGGACAGCTTTATTGGTCGCTCCCGATCAAGGAGGCACCGCCGAGGTGTCGCTAGCTGGCCGTCGTAAACGGCGCTGCTTTTTTCGCGCGGGACGCAGGTTTTGACTCCGCTGGAAGTGGCAGTCGCAGCAGTCGGCTCCAAGTGCTTAGCCCTGCCGGGCCGGCGCACCGCACAGCCTTCACAGGGCCCGCCCAAGGCTCCGTCAGGGCTGCGTGAGGGGCCGGCGCCCCGCGCAGCCTTCACCGAGCATTGCCGAAGCTCTGGCAGTGCTCGGTGAGAGCTGCGTGAGCCGTCCTTCTCTCTCACGCAGCCCTCACCGAGCATTGCCGAAGCTCTGGCAGTGCACGGAGAAAAAGAATTTGCTGTAGCAACAAACAGTTCGTTGAGACAACGAAGAGTTTAGTTATTTTTTCCGAAACCAAGACGCTTAGCTGCTGTAACCAATCATTTGTTTGTCACAACAAAGAGCACTGATCTCCCTATGATTTTTATCCGTTGATCGAACAAAACTGTGGCCGTAGGCTCAACCCCATCAATTTTGTAATGATTATCATAAAAATTCGTTCTAAGAATGCATAAAATTTGTTCCTGGGACTCATCTAAATTTGCTGGGGTGGCCACATTTCTTTTATAATCACTGTCACCTTTTTGGAAGCCTGTACGAAAAAAATGTTTTTCCCAGCGGCTTCCAACCGTCTTACACCTCTTTTGTTCCCACGACGAAATTCTGAGGTTCTTCTCTGAAAGGGGGTGATGCCGTGCCACGAAGCACGGTCTCGCTGTGACGTCAGCGCGCTGGCATCAGAGGTGGAAGCTCAGAGAAAAGAAACATGGGCAACCAATGCGCCAGAGCGGGATTTGAACCCGCTCTCCTAGGAGTAGGAAGCGACATCGCTAGCCACTCCGCTACAGATCTCCTTGCGTAACTGCGGTCCACCGCAGCGCCTTGACCGCTTAGCAGGAGCTGCGATCGTCCAGCGGTCCGGCGCTCCCGCTGGTAGCTCACTGGTGGATCTGGTAGGCCACGGATCCCCTACGCGCAGACGGAGAGCTGAGTTATTCATGACTTGGCCAATTTTTTACCGAACAGTTCCGCTAATGCCCGCTCCGATGAGTGTTGGCATAGGTGGGTGGTTGTGGCGAACAACCGAAGAATTACTTTTAGTCGCCGCGGACGCTGCATTCCCCTTAGACAAATCAAAAATATAAAACACCTGCACTGCATCACGTGACTCAAGCTCTGTCTTCCCCAAACTCATTACTTGCCTACATGAGCCAGTATGTTTGCTTTCAAAACAATATTGATTTCGTTCTCAGAACTAACACGCAATCGCTCATCAAGCCAGGAAATAGGTTACAGCAGCAAGTATTTTTCGTTCCTTTGAGCTATACATTCGTTTCAACAAGTATTCGTCCTGACGTTGAGACGACAAGAAAAGATTTGTTGTCACGACAAAGGTATTTTGCTCCGGAAAAATTAACTAATTTTTTCGTTGTCAGAACTAACTTTTTTTCTCCGTGTGCTCGGTGAGAGCTGCGTGAGCCGTCCTTCTCTCTCACGCAGCCCTCACCGAGCATTGCCGAAGCTCTGGCAGTGCTCGGTGAGAGCTGCGTGAGCCCACGGCCTGCATGGCCAGGCTCGCAGACCATGTCGTAGCCCGTCCCCTGCTACACGTCTCACAGTAGGTCAGAAGACCGCGCTGGCGGCCTAAATTTGACACGCGTTTTGAGCTCTAGAGTCGCTAAATGGGACTCGAATCGAACGCGTGACCTCACCAATGGACTGATCTCCAAACGAGGAATCCATTGGTGGGGTCTTACGTTCGATTCGAGTCCCATTCAGCAACTCGGGAGCTCAAAACGCGTCTCTAATTTTGGCCGCCAGCGCGGTCTTCTGACCCACTGTGGGACGTGTAGCAGGGGACGGGCTACGACATGGTCTGCGAGCCTGGCCATGCAGGCCGTGGGCGTGCACCTGGGCGGCCGGGGCGGGCTGCAGGGACTGCTTCCTCCGATCGTTATGGCAAGGGGGAAAGTTACACAAGTACGTGATTGCCTTGACGCCGATGAAGAAGCCTCGCCTTTCCTGCCGCCGTCAATCCGTCGCCTGCCAAAAATGATGGGCGGCAAAAAGGGAAAGATGGGTGAAATAAGAAACCGTCAGGCAAGCGGGCATGAGCCTCAGCCGGCGCGCCGTTCATGAAGTGAGCGCTTCTTTGAGTCGCACGGCCAACGCGGCGACCTGATTGGCGAGCAGAAAAAGGAGGCAACAGCGGAAACAAGGGCTCTCTGGACTTTGTTTACATCGCATAACGAAGGTATTCCGCACTCGGATGGCGCAAATATGCGCCGCCCTCCTTTTTTTTTTTGTTCCCGGCAATTTTTTTGGGCCTTTCATTTGTTTAGGCCTCTCGCAAAAGCACCTACGTTGCACACAAAATGAATGAAGCTTGATATTTTCATTAATTCTGCTTCCCTTATATCTCTAGAAAAATCTACATTAATTGTTTCAAACAGAAATTGAGTTGGCAGTGAACGACTTTCTTTCTACCATTTTTTGAAGTGAATCTTCACTGAGAAGACTAATAATAATCGCTACAACATTTTGGCAGGCGGTTGAATGGTGACCACATTTGACGACCCGCGCCGCACGTAGGCCTCGGGGCGTGTCTCATTTGCTTGTCCGTGCGACAATGGCACAGAAGGTCGGGGGTGGGGGATGGACCGTATAGTGGGAAGGGGGGGGGACAAAAGATATGCCTGCTGTACAACAACCCACACCTAATCAGACGCCACGCGGGGCGGGCGGCATGGCGGGGTGGCATGACGGGGCGGGGTGACGTGGAGGGATCCCTCTTCGTTACGAGGTGGGCACTGCGACACGCCACTGTATGAGGGGCACACGGGGCGCACGCTCGCTCAAGGGCCGAGTGGGGGCGAAACCATTCCCCCCCCCCCTCTGCCTCTCTGCTGCAGGTATGCCTCGTCGGCGGCGGGGAAGCGAGAGTCTCTCGGAGAGTACTGCCGCGCTGCAGCGGCGCGCCAACCTTGCCCCCCCCCCCCTCGGCCGCCGCGCCGCAACGCCACGGCCAACTCGCCACCCGCTGTCTCCAGGAATATATTATGAGGTCGTGCTGTGAATCATGTCAACCTGCCGCCACTCACGCCGACTCCATTTCTACTTTTACTCTCTTCCTCCCTCGGTCCTCCTTGAAGCTCCCCGTCCTGGCTGAGGGGGCGCGGTGGGTGCAACCCCCCCTACCTACCTACCTACCCCCCCCCCCCGGCTCGCCGTCCCCGAAAAAGGATGCAGCACGTCCCTCGCAAGCTAAATAAAGTAAACGCGCTGCCATCCAGCCGCGAGCGTGCCTGCGCCCCCCGTCCACGTCCTGGGCGTGCTCTCGCCGCCCAGGGTAGCCACACAAGTAAACGGAGAAAACCCCACCATGTCGGCAGGGTCGCCAACCTCAGCCTCGGCCGTGCTCCAGAGAAGTTGGCCAGCCAAGGAGGCAGCTTGCGGTACACAGGTAGCCAGCCAAGGTTGCTTACAATACAGTCGCGTCGTGGGATTTGCAGCCCATTCGAGTGGCAACACCGCCCGCCGGCAGAAGAGCCTGCGAGGAGCGGGGTAGGCAACGCGACTCACTGGCGTGCACTGGGTTGCCTACCCGGCGGTGCGCAGGCGCTGAGGGCGGCCGCGGGGCGACGCCCAGGTCGCTGCTCGGCTGCGCGGCTCGGCCTGAGAGGCAATTAATTAGCGAAGCAGGTGGCTCTGCAGGGCTTAACTATCACCCGAAGGGCCGGGGCGGGGCGACTGAGGCCCAAGGCGTGCGCGCGCGGGGATTAGGGACGCGGAACTTTCCGACCGGCAAAAAGTGTCTCCGAAGTGATGCCGCGCGGCGCTCGGTCGCTGTGTCTCTCTCTCGCACCGCGGCGGGACGCCTCGCGCGTGTGAGAGAGACGCAGAGACGAGAGTGCTGCCCGGAATCAGCGCGTATCCGTTCCCGACGCTCGTCGGTGTGCAGTGCATTGACGACTTCAGTCACTGGGAATGACGATGCCGCATTGTGGTTTCTTACGTTGCCTGGTTTCGGGGCCAGCCCAGTACGACCCCATGACGAGCACACGTACACAGAGGAGCGCACAGACACTCCGCACCGTGCATACGAAACGTCGGCATACACTGGCAGAGACGCTAAACAGCGCACACAACGTCAACAACAGGTTCTGCTTAGCCAGGGCCCGCGCACACACATTCGCATTCATCCATACACACATGCACGCACACACACGCGCGCGCGCACAGACACACACACTGACATCCGAGTGGCAGCCCCGGCATGCTCTCCGCCACAGACAACGCATAAATCCACGTAATTGCTCCGTAACCAACTTAAGAAGTGTATTTGAGTGCTCCTTAATTGCCCCGGGGGAGAGGGGCCGGGCGAGCCAGGCCAGGACGCCGTCGACTCGCATCCGCCGGCTCTCCACCCACCTCAAGGACACGCCGCACCTCGCGCCGGACCGGGGGGGCCCGAGGGGAGAAAGGGGCGCCGCTGCCAAACTTTCTTCTCGCGACCGCGCCAAATTCTGATTTCGTAAATTGGCTTATCACTTTTGCTTGGAGCACCACGCCTGCAAATAAGCTCAGGCAAGTCCAAAGTCCCTTCCCCTTCCCCCCTTTCACTTCTTCGCCGTCGTCCCTCCCCAAGTCTTTGCAACGGGCATCCCTGGCTCTTCGCTCATTACTGATACCTCTCTCGTTTTCGTTCCCCCTTGTGCGTGCATGTCTCAGACCCAATTTAATTGTGACTTGACCCTTCCGAGGTAGTTGCAGTGAGGTCGCGTGACCCGTAGCTGTGACTTGGATGAATTTATTTCGGGCCGTATGAACATTTTCTCCACTTTTTTTTCACAGGGAGTTCTTTTCTAACTATCTCAACCAACATAAAGTGAGTTCCACACAGCGTCACGCGACAGCATTTCAAAAAACGGTTTTCGGCTTTCGCTTGGCTTTGTACTTTACGCAGTTTTGCTGCATTGCACACTGGACGCGACCCGTGATCGAAAGGGGTGGGGTGCGGTGTAGGATTCCACACTATTGGTTGTTTTCTCATGCAAATGCTTGTGTGTGTCATGCAGATTCCCCCTTCCTCTTTTCCCCTGCTTCATATTTCCTGTCTCCATGGATCTCATTCTTGTTGGGGGGAATGTTGAAGGCATCAAATTTTAATCACAGAGAAACTATTATTCATTATTGCTTCCACCGAGACTCGCACAAAAAAGATATTTAAAAAAAACAACCAGTCAACCACGCCGGGGTCTCTAGCCGGTTGTCGCGCGATCGCCATGTTTGCACCGCAACCACCTCAACGGACTGTGACGGGACCGGCACTCAGGCCATGTGAGCGCTCAGACGCCGGGGCCCTCACACTGTCTCCCACACACTAACATTCACACACCGGCACGCACTCAGAGTGCATAATTCACCTGCGTCTGGATAAGGGCGAAACCCCGGCATGAAGCGCAGAGCGTGGGGAGGACGGGCTGCAGGGCGCAGCGCGGGCGCACAATGGGCCAGGAGACCGTTGAGGCGGCCAAAATCCCGGACATGTTTTGAGCTCCAGAGTCGCTAAATGGGACTCGAACCGAACGTGTGACCCCACCATTGGATTCCTCGTTTGGAGAGCAATCCATTGGTGGGGTCACACATTCGATTCGAGTCCCATTTAGCGACTCTGGAGCTCAAATCGCTTCTCGAATTTTGGCCGCCTCAGCGGTCTTCTGACCCACTGTGGGGCGCGGCCTGAGTGCTGGTCCACCTGAGTGCGCCGAGCGCCAAGAAATGGGCTGTTCCCTCGCACTCCATTTGACGTATTAGAGCGCGGGGCGTTAATCTTGTTGTTTCTGCGCTTCCTTTCTTTTGTTGTATTCAAATTCGAGTTGAATAAGGAATGCCGGGGGAGTGTGCGTGTGGCTGGGCCGCTCTTTGCTAGGACCGCACCACACCTGGCGAGAGAGAGAGAGAGAGAGAGAGAGAGAGAGAGAGAGAGAGAGAGAGAGAGAGAGAGAGAGAGAGAGAGAGAGAGAGAAGAGACGACAGCGAATCGGGGTAACAATTAATTGCCAGCGAAGCGAGTCCGGCGGACAAAATGCAGCGAGACGACAACGCCTTGTGTTGGCACGTGATTTGTTGGAGGCGGCCAGCGCGTGTTTTTGTTTTTGTTGCTTTTGTTGTTCGGGAAGCCCGGTGATTCCGGTGAATCAAAACTTTGCTTTTGTCGCTCTGCCTCTCTCGTATCGAAGCGAGAGAGACTGAGCGACAAAGGCAGTGTGTTCGGAGTGAGCCTCCACCGCCGAGCCGCCCGGTGGGCCTGCGTCTCTCTCGCTTCCCTGTCAGACGACGCCCCACGACGGAGACAGGGCGACGAAACGACGAAATCAGCCTGCTGCACGCCACGGTGGATATTCACACGGAGAGGTCGAATTCCGCAGCTCGCCATAATCCCTCGGGATTCGAGGCCGCTGGAACATCGACAATGGAAAGCTACATGAGTCAAGTCCATTGAAAGGGGCTTTCTATGCGGGCACTGTGGCGGCCAGGCCGGGGGTCCCAGGGGGCGCGGGGGCCTCGATCCACCGGCCGGAAAGTCCACTCTTTGTATCCACGTTTCTCTATACTGGATTTACATGGTGTCGATGTCGATGGCTTTATTATGCGGCCCGCCTAGCCGGCTGCCCGCTGCTTATACCATAATAGACGGCATCATATTTCCTGCGTTACTTTCACGCGCGTCTCGACGGAAAAAAATGACGTGATAAAGTGTGGGGGGAGTGGACAGCCCCCGTAAGGCTCACTGTTAAGGGCAGTATGGCGGCTGTGATCTGGTGGCGCGAGCGGTACCGTTGCTGCGGGCGGTGATGTGGGTCCCGGGTTCGAATCCTACCACCTTATAGCGTTTTTGCGGGACGGCAAGCACTGCGAAGCATGCACAGTGTGCGTAGTAATCCATATGGATGCGCTCAGCTAGAGAGAGAGAGAGAGAGAGAGAGAGAGAGAGAGAGAGAGAGAGAGAGAGAGAGAGAGAGAGAGAGAGAGAGAGAGAAAATCTTGGTGGAAGCACAACAAACGTTTGCGTGCAATGCGAAATCACCTCCTCGCCGCATTCATTGTGTGGGCTCGTCGCACTGTACTGTCGTTGTGATCGAAGGCGAGCGGACGGACACACAGGGAAGACCGATCTTTTTATTGAAATGGAATATTATACGTAAACTTTTTCTCTCTTCCTCTGTCTCCTCTCCCTGCCTGGATGTAAATGCTCCCCGTATTACCATTACCATCACATTACTCTCTCCCCCCAGAAAGCGATGTGCTGACGAAGCTCTTTGCCGCCCAAAGTTTGGCCAAGAAAAATAGCCATCCTCGGCGGCCCGGTCCCCATCCCGCCCCGCCCCGCCCCGCCCCGCCCCGCTTGTCAAGAAGGCGCGCGTCACAGCAAAATGATAATGACGCGCTCAATGCTGTTTGCCGATGTCCTCGCCTTTTGCCTCTCCCAGTTAAGGTGAAGCTAGAGAGCGAAAGCAATGGAGATTTAATGGGAGCCGCGGCGGACGGCCATCTTGCCAGTGTCGCGTCGAGTTCCGTTGGCAGTGAAGCGTCTTTTGAGAGTAAGTCGTGCATAGCTGAAGGTGACCCCTACGTATGAGACTGGGAATGGATTTAAAAAAAAATTAATTTGAATCATGCGGACGAAAACGTTTCTGCTTGCATTATTTAAGTCGGTCTAAATTGACTCAAAAGGCCCTCCTTTATGTTTTCAATACTACGAATAGATCAGACTGGGGGTTGTTCATAAATAAAGAGTAACTTTTGTCCGACGTGGATTGACTTCTTGACGGCTATAGCAGCGGCCACCTCGCCCACTTCAAAACCGGCCCACTTTTCTGCGCGCGAAAATTTGTAATGCAAGTCGTCGGCGGGCGCGGCTCTGGCTGGGGGTTTTTGATTGGATGGAGCGAGCGAGGGGCCGCGGTCTGACTGTGCTGCCGCGGGGCTGAGTGATGCGCACGGCGCAGCATTAGTCACACATTAGTGAGCTCGCCGGGGAGCACCACCGATGACATGCGCGGCACTGCGACGATGAGACAGGTGAGCTTGCTGCCCCCTCCCCTCTGCCCCTCCTTTCTGTCCCTCTCCTCTGCCCCTCATCCGCCCCCTCTCTGCGCGCCCCTGGAGTACCTTTAGCGAGGCTCGCAGTGGGGCGCTGTGCAGTGAGGTGCAGCCCGCCGGTTATTGCGGCCGGAAGATGCACTCAGACATGGCTCTCTCCCAGTGAGTAGTTCTCCGTGACCCAGTGTCGTCGTACAAGGATGAAGAAAGAACCACCATCAATTCTACAAAAAAAAAACCTAAACTTTAGTCAAAATAAATTTGCAAAAAAAAAGGAAGAGGTGCGAAGCGAGTGGTTTGAGAATAAAGGGTGCGATGATGAATCCCCGGGCGCCTCGCCGTGGCGTGGGCTGCGGGAGTGCGGCAGCTTCAATCGGCGCAAATGGACCGCGACGGGCTGCGGAGCCGCGCCGGCCGTTCACAGACAGTTACACTCTTACCTTCCCGCCCTCGCACACCGGAAGTGGCGCAGGAATTCACTTTTTTCCGAGATGGAAGCGGCTGGGGGGAGGAATCGAACGACGGAACAACGGACGGGGCCAAGAGGGAGGCGGCGGAAAGAAAAACACAACTAAAGAGTACTTGTGGAATCTTGTGTCCTGCTCCTGCTGCCTGGGCCCGCGCACGCCCCGCCGCCCTCTCGAGCTGGCAGCTGCTGCCTCAGGACTCGCAGCAGGGCGCCAGGATTCCAGTCAGGACTCCAGGCAGGACT